>CM035435.1:13032763-13125263 GCA_020310875.1 Ceratopteris richardii | reverse complement strand
GTGGGTAGGTAGGTTGGTAGGTAGATAGATAGATAGATAGATAGATACATAGATAGATAGATAGATAGATAGATAGATAGATAGATAGATAGATAGATAGATAGATAGATAGATAGATAGATAGATCGATAGATAGATAGATAGATAGATAGATAGATAGATCGATAGATAGATAGATAGATAGATAGATAGATAGATAGATAGATAGATAGATAGATAGATAGATAGATAGATAGATAGATAGATAGATAGATAGATAGATAGATTAAATAGAACTGCTTTGTTTTAATCCATATCTTCAAACAAAACCCCAATGAAATTGTGAAAACATTTGCCCGGAGATTCAATCAATATGTAGATAGATGCCCAACGGCAAAAAGACCCACGCAACACAAAAGGATATCATTATTCCTTGATGGACTAATGAACGGGACTCTAAGAACTTTAGTCTATGTGAAGAGGCTACAGATGTTGAGTGAATGTCTTCAAGAATGTATTGACCTAGAGGACAACCCAGCAGATGATCTCAAGAGTACACCAAGCCCTACAAAATCAGAAGACACTAGAAGCACAATAACATCCAACTCTAGTTTAAATGTAGAAGAGTTAGCAGAATTAGTGGCGAAGAAGTTAAGAGTCCATGGATAGCGGAACTACCAGCATCCACCATTGAGAGTACCCATGTTGCAAAGATGCAATCTATGTGGAGGAGATCACCTCACTCATATGTGTGTAAGAGGAGGAATGGACTTGCCTCAAGCTTACCCTTACAATAGGCAACCGCATCAAGGAACTGCTCTTTATTGCTACATAGAACAAAAATACACCAATCATACCACTGAAAATTGTCCATTCAACAGGCAGACATGACCTTTCAATCAACCTCAGTATAGGCCATATGGATGCCCACCTAGAGATCCAGGAATGGAGATTCCTAGATACAACCCTTATCCATGACCACCAAGAGCACCTAGACCATATGAGCAAGGACAATATACACAACCTCAGCCAGTGTTAGAACCACAACTGCCACTTCCTCAACACGTAGTACCTATCAAATATGCTTAAGTAGAGGAAAACTTGGAGAGAGCCATAGTGCCAGCATCACCATTAACCAGTACAGATACGAGAAAACTCAAGGAGATTACTATCCCTATGACACCAACCTGATTGAGTACAAGCAAGCTTATGACCCGCAATACTATGGATATGAGGGATATGACAATGCCTATGGACCAGAGTTGGCAACACTAATGTACACCGCACCCAAAGCACCAGCACCCATGAGACCACCCATTAGACCGCCCGTGCCAAAAGGATCGTGCTATAGATGGGGGGGAGATCGCTTTATCAGAGAATGCACTCGACCATACAACCCACCACCTCTTAGGATGTGGGAAGGGTATTGCAACGATTGTGGAAATGAGAGATTGCCCAAAAACTCCCAATAAGGCACATGACACTGCACCCGTTAACGTGATCGAAGTAATTGAATCATCAGGAAGTGACAAGGAATACACAGTGCCATTGAAGGCCATTACACGAGCACAAACGAAAGGACAAGAAAGAAAACGAGTAGACCCTGAGCAAGAAAAGAGTAAAACTGTAGAACCCAGACTACAAGTAGTGGAAGATTCAGAGGACCCACATGAGAGTATCCAAATTATGAAAAGACAAAAGTGGAAGGATAGGAGAGAAAAACTCAAGGAAAAATGGATGAAAAATAAAAACAAAGAAGACAAGAAGGACACAAGAGGAAAAAAGGAAACTAAAGAACCCAAAACTCAGGAAGAAATTCGTGTTACACCACACACACGACCCAGAAAAGCCAGGATCAATTCTAGCAAACCCAAAACCAGACGATTTAGACATGTGGTTGAAAGCTTACCAAGCTAGAATCAAGAATGGACCCAATGTAGAGTAGCACGAAAAGCTTTACCCACAAGGGGTGTTAGAAAAGGAGAGGTTGGTGATATGTAGAAAACTCATAGAGGTAACTCAGGCCACCCTAGAGAAGACTATCCCAGCCCTCCCTGAAACAAGAACGTCTGAGAATCAATACAAGGATTGTCTTAAAGACAAGGGCCAGAAACTAAAAGAGAGGGATGATGAGAAATAATTTTTGAATACCCAGGACAAATCTATGTCCATAGTCCTCGATTTAGAAACTGATTGGCCAAAGGAATTGTGGATTAGGATTCGAGAAGATTAATGGAAAAGGGATGGAGTTGCAAAACCTCCTTTTGAGAAGTTAGATGTGGAAGACTATCAACCACTTCCGAACATGGAAGAAATATATGAAGAAGTTTCTAGACTAGACCGAAACAGGGAGGAAGCCCAGAGCATTTCCACCCTACCAAACTACATGGGAGAATATGAGAAGGAATTCATGATCATCCGTGCTCCCACAATATGAGGGAAAGAAAAGGAGCCTTCATATAATAACTCACACAATCTAACACATCTCAAAAGGACCAAAGTACAATGCCAGTTGACTGTGGAAGAATTACTTTGTGTTAAACCACAATTATGGAAACAATTAGCAGGACAGTTGGAGTTAGAGCAGGAGAAGAACGAAAAGGAAAGCAAGGAAAATGGAAACCCTCCTAAAGTACAAATCCCCATGGATAAGGTTGGAGAATTCAGTGAAGGAGATGAGGGCAACACATGTTTACCTGTTACATACAATGGATACATGACCAAGGCTATACTAGACACAGGAGCAGGAGTAGGTATTGCCACCAAAGAGATTTGGGAGAAATGGGGAAAGCCAGCCCTATGACCAACTGGCATGAAGTTCCAATTAGTAGATGGCCATGTGGAGAAACCATTGGGAACATTAGAAAAGATCAAATTAACCACCTGTGGAGTCTAGTTGGAGCACACATTAGCGATGTGTCAATTTGGAAAGGCAAATAATTATGAAATGATATTAGGACAACCATTCATGAGACAACTCAGGGTAGTACAAGATTGGGGATGCGACTCATTATAACCTCAACATCAAGGAAACACTACCAAGATAAACTTGCATACCTTTGTGTACAGAGATGTACCCCCACTCCAATGGAATCCCATACACAAGGAAGAAGATGATTTGTCTATCCACAGTGCTGGATCAAGAGATCAATCCTAGATGCATGAGGATGCCAAATTATGGATGTGTAAAGAAGCAAAGAAAGAGGATAAAAAACTGCAATTATGGCCCATAGGACATCAAAATTATCGGCCCATAGAGGACATGTCTCAAGTTTTTCCTAATGATGCATTTGAACCGCACGATTGGATGGAGATCCTAGCAACCTTGGATGTATGTGTGAATGAAGAAGTTTTGACCATGAATGAATGTGTGGACGAAGAAGGCTACGATGTAAACTTGTACATGGTAGTCCTTCAGGAGGTAGAAGCTGGAGATATATTAGAAAAGGAATGGAAAGAAGAATACGAGAGCATAGAAATGGAACCAGAGTTTGATTCGGAGGAACGTTATCTAGAATCCATTCAAGCCGAAGACAAGTATGAAACAACCAAAGTGTTAGCAATAGAAGCAGCCCCTATAGTACCACATCAAGAGGAAAGTGTGAGTAAGATCGAACCAACACCTAATCTTTTTGAAGTCCTCGAACACTTCAAAAGATATGAAGTGGCCATTCAGATGCCTAAGAGAGAGGCAAGAGAAGGAGAGGCATATGACAAAAGGAACAAATGAAAAAAATCGTAGTAACCGTAGAAGATGGAGAAGAAACATGTACATACATAGGAAAGGATGTGTCAACGGAGGAGGAAGAAGAACCGATAAGACTGATTCGATAATATCGAGATGTATTTGCTTGGACCTATAAGGATCTTAAAGGTGTGGAACCCTCCATCTGCTCTCACTGAATACCAATGACATCAAATCAATGCCCTTATAGTATAACGAGGTCCATGCCGCAAAAATAAAAGAAGAAATAGACAAGCTATTAGTGGCTGGATTCATTTACGAGATAGAACATAAAAAATGGGTGTTACCATTAGTGGTTGTTCCTAAAAAGAACAGAAAACGTAGAGTGTGCATTAATCTAAAGAAAGTCAACGCAGCCACAATCTGTGATAGTTACCTGTTACCTATTGGAAAGAGTGGCTGGCAAAGAAGTCTATAGCTTCTTGGACGGATTCTCTAGATAAAACCAAGTAGCTATTGCTACTGAGGACCAACATAAGACCGCATTCACGACTGAATGGGGGGTCTATGCTTTCAGAGTGATGCCTTTTGAACTCACAAATGCCCCTGCTACTTTCCAAAGGTTGATGTGTCACGTTTTCAAAGAATTTCTAAAGAAGAGTATGGAAGTATAGGTAGACGACCTATGTACATACTCACATCGGAGGTAGGAACATATTCCGGAATTGTGGAAAATATTTGATAAATGTGGACAATATAGAGTATGTGTAGCTCAAGCGTAAGCACCACCTCCTTTACTTGTCAGTCCGCGGAGACGTGAGGACTGGTATGAAGACCACGAGCAAGTGAAGGCACAAGTGCGTGAGTGAAAGCACACAAACATGCACACACACACACACGCACACAAGGTAAGATCAAAGAGAGGAACAATGGAAAGCTTTGATTGCAAATGAGTTCTCTTACAAAGCTCTATTCTCTAACAAGCTAACCTCCAAAATGAGCTCTTTAGCTCTTTTTATAGTTTTTTGACTAGTTTTTGTCCGGCCTAGTTAAAAATTAGGTTCCAGGGCTTATTTGAGGGCTCAAATGAAGTCTAAAAATTATGAAAATTGGTAGGATGATACTTCTAATACTCCTCAAGCTTGAGGACTCCTTGGCTTGAACAAAATGGAGTTACAAAAATGGAAAATGGTATTTAAAATGGTTTTTAGTGATGAAAATCACTATTTTTGTAGGGAATTCTTGTGAGAATTTGACATACACTTCTTGGCCTACTTGCTCCCTTTTCTTGTGTGTCCACTTCTTTGTAGGGAATTCTTGTGAGAATTTGACATACACTTCTTGGAGCTCCCTACTTGCTCCCTTTTCTTGTGTGTCCACTTCTTTGATGCACTTCCATGCTTTGTCCTTGACCTTGAGCTTCAACACTCCCCCCCCTCTCGAGTATGTCGTCCCTGACAGACCCTTGTTGTAGTGGTTGTCCCAAGTTGTGCTTGAGAGGTAGTGTCCCGAGCCATCGAGCGTCCAAATGTGGCAAGATTGGTTGTCCAATTCTTCATTTGTCATTGTGAGCCTTTGCAAGTTGTAGTCCCTTGGTAGGTGCTTTCGCCTTGGATTCTAGCATGACTGTGTCGTTGTGAGTCTCCATTGGTGACCTTAGATCGTCCAAAGATGATGTTCATAGTAGTCATGCCAAGTGGCAAGATTGGTTGTCCAATTCTTCATTTGTCATTGTGAGCCTTTGCAAGTTGTAGTCCCTTGGTAGGTGCTTTCGCCTTGGATTCTAGCATGACTGTGTCCAAATGTGGCAAGATTGGTTGTCCAATTCTTCATTTGTCATTGTGAGCCTTTGCAAGTTGTAGTCCCTTGGTAGGTGCTTTCGCCTTGGATTCTAGCATGACTGTGTCGTTGTGAGTCTCCATTGGTGACCTCAGATCGTCCAAAGATGATGTTCATAGTAGTCATGCCAAGTACTCATAACCCATAATGGATGATGGGTAAGTGTGTTCGTGCATGGGTTGAGGGAAATATGTGCCTTGTGCACGGCCTTGTAATGTAGCCCTATGCATGCTTACTTGGAAAATGCATCAGAAGAAGTATGGTGCAAAATTTGGGGTCTAGAGCTAAGTGTTCAAGGGTATGCCGACGAAGAGGTTTCCTAAGCTATCATGGTTATGATGTTTCCAAAGTACAGATACTTACCACGGAGAAGGTCGATCGATGTTCATCTCTTCGGGTTGTGCTCCCGACATTTGTGATGGACATTGTTGATGAATGTCCATGTTGAGGATCCACTGATGAAATTCTTTGAGTGCCTGCTCCTATCTGCTCTCTTCAAAGCAACATTTTCCAAATACTGAGAATTGAATTTCTTTATATTCCTTGACAAACGACATTGGTTAACTACACCAAGCTTAGTTTCACATCTCTCGTTAGCTTACCATAAGCAGGAGTCTTCTCATCCAATATACATACAAGGATTTGTAGTGTACCAAAACTACTCTTTGCAGATATCTCCTTGGATGCTCTCGTACATACAGTACTTAAGCATCGCTCAAGTTGTGGACCGTCAAGCTCTTCCCTCCTACCATGGTAAGGGGAAACAGTATTTGTCGATGCCATGTTCATGCCAGGTGCTTGACATCTACCAGATAAGGCAGCAATAATATCATCTGCTAGTCGAGACACACTTCTATCAAAACTGATAAATGCCCAGTAATCAATGGTTCCACCTTCAACTAAGTATGACTCATTGTCACCTAACAAGACGACATATGTTAGTATCAGAAAAAAATAATTGACATATATCAATGTGCTCTTGTGCATGGGACTCTTAGTTGTGTCTATGCACAGCCTTGTAATGTGGCCCTATGGTGATGCATACTTTGGAAATGCATGGCCTGAATGGTGCAAAAGACAGGGTTGTGCAGGGAGCACATGGTTGTCACTCGTCGAGGCTTTCGATGTTATTTGCGGATGTTGATGCCATCTGTCGTGGAGGTATCCGTTGGATCTCGAGATTAGAATTGATCCTCCCTCCTTATGGGGATCCATTTGAGAACAACATTTGGCACTGTAGAGATCACTTCAGGCGTCTTCCTCTTTGGATGTTTTCTGAACTGTGGTATCCAGTGTGGTTGGCGCTTTGGTTCGGTGGAGGCTACTTGTACTTTTGGCTTCCAAACCCATACCCTTTTTACACGTCTTCCTACTATTGTTGAAGAGGTGATTTGATCTTCTTTCAATCTCTGTATGCGGTTCTTACCCTTTTCTCTTTGTGGCTTCTTTGTTGAGACCTTTCGCATGTGGGAGAACATAGGTTGTTGTAGATGTAAGAGCTTCTTAGGTACCCACATCTCTAATCGCCCTTGTTGAGCTGCAGCTAATTTCTTAGGCACCCAAACTTGTCGGATACCTTGTGGTTGAGTTTCTTCTAGCTTCTTCATTCGTCTTCTGGCCTGGTGGGAGTCTTTGGAAGGGAATTGTGGGGTTAAGGCCGGTGGTTGCTCTCCTTTTCGTACCCAGACCTGCTTCATGCCCAACACTACTTTTCTTTGGAAATCCCATCGTCTATTTGATATAGCAGTTGTCCTATTCTGTTGTGGTTGCCTTGTTGGTTGAGTCATAGTGGCGGCATTAGTCCTTGCACTAGAGGAGGAGTCTGCTTGTCTTTGAGCCTGTTCTTCCATGATTGAGTTCTCCTGCGACATAGAGCTTTTGACGCATACAACATCTCTTTTGCTAAGATACTAGAAGATGTGACATCTGGATTTGTGAGAATTCCATTTTCTAGTTCTAACGTAAAGCATTGTCCCTGGACCCAAACTTGAAGAAGTTGACTTCTTAGGTTCAAGTTGACTGCATTGTTGTTGAGCCCATAAAAGTCATGTTGGTCAAAGTCAACTGCAGTCAAAGTCAAAAGATCAAAGTCAACTGCTCAAAGTCAACTGGCCAAAGTCAACAAGTTCAAGGTCAAAGTCAACAGGTGCAAAGTCAAAGTGCTAAAGTGCAGGTGTCAAAGTGCACAGGTAGTGCACAATTAATTGTCCGCAAAGGGTAAATTGGAGAAAGTGGGTTGCAGGTTGCAAAGGTATTTTCTCTAATTTCCCTAAGGTTCAAAGTGTGTTTTAAAGTATTTTGGAAGGTTCAGGTGAACCCCCCCTTAGGTGCAAAAGTGAGGACTTAAAAGAAAATGTGAAGGTATGTGAAGCGGCAACGTACGCACAGGTGAAAGTATGGCCCCCCCATTAAAATTTTTGGTTTTAGTCTAAAGTCACTACAGGACAAAACAGTGAGTCGTTGGCTGCCACTTGTGAAGACAATCTTGGGACATCAAAGTGAGCACCAAGATACCATTGCAGTTAGGAGCGTACGTGATCGACACACTCAAATCAAGGCAAGGGCCATTCTTGGACCAATCCTAGAGTAAGCAAGAGAGCATAGTCTAAGGAAGAAAGAGGACAAGAGTCACCAGTGTGCGACGCAGAGAAGTGGAAGTGAAGGAGTGCATAGGGAGTACCTAAGGGATTGTGTAGAGAGTGCTAAGCTATTCCCCCAAGTATCTCAAGGTCCCATTGCAGTGGGCGCGTGCCGACAGAAGGTATTCACTCCTCCCCCTTTGTGGAAGCTTGGTGCAAGGTGTGCACAAGGATAAGCTTGAAGCAGGTGGAGGTCTGGTGCAGAGGAGGCCGGCGGCAAGAAGACTTTGGGATATTGGGTATTTTGTAATTGGGCACTCTGTGGAATTGTGCGCAGAGAGGTATTGGCTTGTCTTGTACTTCAAACATTGTAATTTTCTTACTGTAATCAATCGGCAGAAGCTTCCAGGTGTATTATCTCTTCTTGTTTCTTCCCTTTTCTCCTACAAACCCTCAAACTCCTCCTTTTCTAAGAATCCACCAACAAAATTTGGCACGCCCAGTGGGACTTCCAAGGAGATTTGAGCTTAGGAGAATCCAAGTGCAAAGCATAGAAGAGATCAAGTGTCGACAACACCACAGTGCTACTTCATCAAACAAAAGGTAAATATTCTTATCAAGTGTCTCATATTCAGTGGGCTATGAACTGCTCATGACCGCAACTCGGTCCCAAGTATTGAGGGTCACCTGCAAGCAGACAAGGAGGAAGGTTGTTAGAAGGTCCCCCAGTCCACTATCTTCCACATCATCAGCCAAGAGCATGGCGGGTCAGGTAGACTTGGAAACTTTACTCTCTAGATTAAATATAAAGTTTCCTTCTTTCAAAGGCCTAGCTCAGGAGGATCCAGATGAACACATGTAGCTCAATGATGAGTAGCACCTCCTTTAATGTCAATCCGGGAAGACGTGAGGATGGTATGAAGACCTCGAGCAAGTGGCGGCACAAGTGTGTGAGTGAGAAGCACACTAGCATGCACACACATACACACACACGCACACACAGTAAGACAAAGAGGGAGAATCAATGGAGTTCTTTAGATTACTTTCAAAATGCTCTTACAAGTTTGTTTCTATTACAATCTACCCTCAAAAATGAGCTCTCTAGCTCTTTTTATAGTTTTTGGCTAAGTTTTGGCCCTGTCCAGACCTAGTGTCCGGCCTAGTTAAAAATTAGGTTCCAGGGCTTATTTGAGGGCCCAAACGATATCTAAAAAATACGAAATTTGGCAAGTAGATACTTCTAAAGCTCCTCAAGCTCAAGGACTCCTTGGCTTGCACAAAATGGAGCTACAAAAAGATGAAATGATATTTACAATGGTGTTTAGTGATGAGAATCACTTTTAATTGGTGTAGAGGTTTTGAAAAATTAAGGTTGCCTTAGTGCTAAATCTGTGTGAATGTTCATAAGTGCTTCTTCCTGAAGAAAATTGTTGGCCTATTTGCCAGATCTTCGTTGACTCCCTTGTCTGCTTGTGCCTTCTCTCCCTTGTCCGCTGCTAACACCCCCCCCTCTCTCGCGTTTGTCGTCCCTGACAGACCCTTGTTGAGAGGGTTTTTGGATGTAGTACTCGACGACGTCCTGCGCTAAATGATGTTCAGCAATTCGCAACCCTTTGGCCAAATCTGTCAGAAGAGCATCCGAGTCTACCGGCCCAGGAACCTCTAGATGTGGCATACGTAGCTTTTCGGAATGGAGAGCTTGTTCCACTGCAAACAATTGCAAGAGATGGGATGGTCTGGGAATGAATATCTCGGAGTGATATTCCCAGAATCCCGTGACAAACATCTCTTCAAACGTTTGTTTGAAGCAGGCCGGTAGATATTTGATGCGAGCGTGCCATGCATACACAACATTGATCGATGGGGTTGTGCTCATATCGTATACAAGGTCCTGGTTCCCTTCATTAAATCCTAGTGCTGAGAGATGCAGTTCCTTGACATTTTTGAAGGTCCTGAAGGTGACCAGCATAAGTTCGGAAATTTTCAGGCACATCTGAGTCATGATATCAGGTACATTCTTGAAACGGACCCCCCAATGTCGAATCGTTGAAATCATATATCCAATTGTAGGTGCGCCCTTAGGGGGTGCGAAGTACACGTAATTTAGCCACTTCTCACATCCTTTAATCGTCAGCACTGTTTGTGTGTACTCCGGCCATGATCTCCTTCGAAATACAGGGCAATAACATGGATTATATTTGATGTACAATGGCATGTTGTTCCATGTTCTTACCATTTCCGGGTAGGTTTCGAGCAGCCGAATTCTCCACGTTGGTTGGCGAATATGTCCTTGCTTGGCACTCTCTGGGATGTCATCAGGGGCAAATTGGGTGGCAGAGGTGGGTTCCCTTGAGGTGTGGCGCTTGATCTCCGCATTATAATCCGCCATTAGTACGCAAAAAGGCACATACAGATCATCCGATGGGCCGATCCACCTATGGTGTGAGAGATTCTGAAACTAATCGGATTTTATTACCACCTCTTCCAATTTTGACATCAATGCGATTTGGACTGCCACCCTGTCATCATGCGTCGTGGCTACTTTCTCTAACTTTTGCATCCATTCAGGTGCCTCAATTTCAATTGTGTCCATGCCCTGTTCTGTGCGCTTACCTCCGGGTGTTGGCATCGGGACATAGGGATCCTTGAATGTTTCTTCTACTTCAATTGGCTCCAGATCGTCAGGCTCGGGCTCTACCAGAGGGGAGGGCTGACGCTCATATTGCATGACCTTGTTGCGTAATTCCTCAAGTTCGGCCCGGAGTTTAGTGACCTCTTCAGCTGTTTCTTCTGCGGTTATGCTCTGGCTGGGTTCTGTCTGTCGGGTGGCCAACTGTCTTCGTAACTCATCTCTCTCTTTTTCTAAGGCGGCATGGGCCTCCATTAGATCTGCATGAGTTTCTAACACTACCTTCATATTCTCAGAGGGAATGGCCTTAAATCGCTCTGGGTCAATTTCCTGTGGGGAACCCTCCATGGCCGCCTCCAGATTTTCTTCGTTCTGTTTCTGTAATCTTTTATTCTCCTCTAGCGCTGTAGACATATGCTTGCGGAGGAGGCCCAAGTTCCGTCGAAGTTTCAGGTTTTCCGTGATCTGAGAATGTAGCAGCTCGTCCATGTGTCGTCGTTCTTCATCATCTGCTTGGGGTGGGTTGGCTTCTAGTTGTGCGTATTGCTCCTGTAATGTCACGTGCTGCTGTTCTAGTAGCTGCTTCTGCTCTTCAGGATCCCTACATCGTGCTTGGAGATCTTCGTGGCTTCGGAAGAGCCTTGTATGTTGGTTGTCCAAGTGTTGGTAGTGTTGCTGAAGTTGGGCCATGCATTGATGCATATTATTAAATAAGTTACTGAGAGGAATGGTGTTGAATGCAGAGGGGAAGGGAAAGGGAAAGGGGATTGTGGATGCAGTACTGGGGACGGGTGAGGGGGGAGGTGGGGGAATGGGAGATTGTGGGTAAATGGGGGGTGGGAGAGGTGCAGAGGTGGGTGACACCTCCATGAAAGTGGGGGTCGTGGTGGGAGTGACTGTGAACATGGGGATTGTGGTAGCGGTGAGGGTTGTGAATGTGTATAGAGGTGTGTGTAATTGTGAACTCCTAGGAAGTGTGCTCGGGGTAGTGAGGTGTACCGTGGCTGTAGTTAGACTTATGTTTTCAGTGGAAGTAGAGTGTGTGGGTTGGCTGATGGTTTGTGCGTTGGTGTGTGTAGTGGTTTCAGAGGTGGTGACAGTGGAGGTTACAGTGGTAGAGGGAGGTGAGTGAGGTGGATGTGGGGGAGAAGGTGGCAAGGGAGGTGATGGGGTTGCATTCGATGTGTGGGCTTCCTCGGTGTCGTGAACTGTGTGTGCTGTGCCAGTGGTTGTGGGGGTGCCTTGTGGTCCTGATCCTAATACATTCATTCGTTTTCCCGTTCGTGGGGGGCGTCTTCCATATCTTCTCTCTGTCCTTCGTGATTGCGCTAGTGCGGTGTGCACCGTTTCCGGTACTCCCAAAGCATCTGATATCATTTCCAGGGTGGCACGGTATTGCTCGTCCATGCCTTCCTCCTCTAGAATCTGGTTCATGAGGGCTTTTCCTGCAGCTAATGATAGCCTGTGTTGCTCTTGGACTCGGTTCATCGTATCGTAGAGCTTCTTTAATGCGTTAGTGTAGGCGGGGGCACCTTCCAGTACTTGTAGGGCTTCTTGATCATACTCTTATTCTTCTGCTTCTGATTGTCCACCTTGTGCCTCCTCATGAGCTTCTTCTTCATCGTCCACATCGACTACGTCCGGTTGGCTGGGCTGGGCTTGCTCTTCTTCAACTTCCGCGTTTACGGCTTCGATGATTCTTGCAACTTCTTCGTCCGTTAGATCCTCCAGAGTGAACCCATGCGGGAATTCCAGATCAGTCGGTACTGGTGGAAACACAAGATTAGGGCCATCTGTGCTGTGCCTGGGTAACCTGATAGTAAATGGTTGCACTCGTCGGGGAAGTCTTGGGGTTGTCTCAGGCGTCAGGGTTGCCCCGCGAGCTTGTGCACAAGGCATCTGGATGGCGCCTCTCATCTTCTTTGAGGGAGGCCCTACAGCTGACAATCTGCGTTGAAATTCCTGTGTTGTGGACCAGATCAGAGCCCTCTGCACCGGTACATCATATGCGAGACATCTGTATACAATTCTTGTGAGTGCACAGCAACCATACAACACAGATTTTAGCAACTTATACCATCTTTGATGAGCCATATGAATCTGGTCGATAATCCAGTGGGGCATATTAATGGTCAACTCAAAAGCATCCGCCAGGTAGAGGCTAAACCAGATCTTTTTGGGAGGCATTGTGAACCTCTCCTGCGCGGGGAAGGCGAAATGTTGCATGACCATGCGTAAATGGATGGCGATCGTGGGTGTCATTGCAACCATGTCCTTCAACTTCGTCAGGTTCCTGTTCTTCATGTTGTCTGGAACCATAGTCTCTTTCTCTGTTGGAATGTGCATACCAGTCATGTCGAGTGCTTCTCTTACCAGGTTGATAGTCAAGCGGAAACGCTTCAGCTCGTTGCCCCTTGTGAGTGATGGGAGCACAAAGGAGCTGTATCCTTTCTTGTCTTTGCTGGGGGTGAGGGTACTAATTAGATATGAGCATCTTAGGAAATCTGGCTTTGGTAGTTGGAACTTGAAGTAGTCATAAAGTCCAGCCTTCTTCCATATCGGCTTTAGTCCTTCGTTGTTCTGGTAAAGAAATGGTATCTGCCCCAACGTCCATTGAATTCTACCTCGGACTCCCACATATATGTGCCTTCACCCAGAGGGCCAACAACGTCACTGAACCAGTGTGAGGTTTTGCCCACCGGCATGGTATGACCCTGTGGAGGATTCTGAATTGGTATGGCATGTAATGCTCGTAATGCCGCTGGTCTTTCCTTTAATTCCTCCTCGACCGGAAGGCTTTCGATGTCCACCACTTGGGGGCTGGTGCCTGCCTGGGAGCTAGTTCCTACTGTATCTGCCATTTTACTTCTTGCTGTCTGTCTCTGTGAGAATATACAAACATGTGTTAATATTGTACAGAACAAGGGAGGACCGTTGTTGTTCCCATCACAATATTAACATGAGGGTCGGGAGCGAATAATGGGTTAGTAAGTGTTCGGTGCACGTGTGTGTAGTTAATGCTTGGGTAGTCCTAGGAGACTAATGAAGTTAGTAAGTGGGGATGAATTTACAAATTGGGGTCGGGGGGTTTATTACAGGTCTTAGGCTGCCAAATGCAGTGGATGGGCTTTGCTTTCGGTTTCGTAGAGACTCTAGAGAGCTCTCTCGGTGTCACAGTTTGATAATGAGGCCTTTTGGGGACCCATTTACAAGTGATTACATGCGTGCTCTTGGTTCTTGGTGTGTTCCTGAGTGTTGAGAACGAGTGACTACTGGCTGTACGCGTAGTTGGGTTATGCTGCATAGGTTGTGGCCTTGGCGTAGCTACTTGTGCCCTCAAGCAAGCCTTAGGCACCCAAATTTGTCTTGATTGTGGGCTAGCCTTCATCGACTTTTTGGGCACCCAAATGGATTTCACTTTAGCAGAAGGATTTTTGACAGACTTCTTAGTGGCGTCACGTTGTTGGTTACTAGTAAGAGGCTTTGCCCGTGTGGTTGTCGTGAGTGCAGCCGGGTGTTCGCCTTTCCGCACCCACACTTGGTTTACTTTTTGGGACATTCTACTGCGCAGGTACTTTTGATCTCGGACATAGGTAGTACTCTGCTTCGTCTCCCTTTGATCCACCTTTGGTTGCTGCCTCCTTCTGGCCTTTGGAAAAGAAGGGAGTTCCGTTGCATCCCTGACTCCTTTTTTGCAAATATCATTCCTCTGCAACACATGGTTTTGAACAAGAACAGCATGGTCATCTTCATGTGTACCCCTGGAAGGACCAGGAGTCTGTGCCTTTCCTAGTTCCTTGAGTGCTCCATTGTCTAATTCTACTGTAACTTGACTATGATTGATCCAAACCTGGAGAAGTCCACTTCTTAGGTTTAAATTAATTGCTTGGTCATAGATCCAATCTTGACCCAAGACTAGAGGTTCAGTGAGATCCTCATCTTGACACACCAGTACTTTAACTGTCATTGCCTCATCATGAATGTAGAGGGGAAGTTCCACCTCGCCCATGCAAGGGGTTTCCACTCCTCCCAATCCTATGAGATATGCTTCCACAGGATTGACAATCAACTGTAATTCTTGACAGTAAGACACTCTAACAGCACTAGTGGCTGCGCCTGAGTCAATCAAGGCTCTTACGTTCCTTGCACTCTTTCCTTGTCCTATATCTAGGGTTATGAAAGGACGTCTATCAATTATCCTATGCGAGCTTGTTCCTGCAACTTCACACATGGCCATAGGATATCCTTGATCTGCATAGTCATTCGCTCTAGGCTGATCTCTACCTTGCCTTCGTAACTTCATCCTTCTGATGCGTTCTAAAGCTTCTGCTTGAGCCTCTTCTCGAACTCGCTTTTCTTCCTCCTTGCGTTTCTTAGCAGTGTTGAGTCGGCTGAGCATTTCCTCCGTGAGGGGTTCCTAATACAACTTGACTCTGCAACCGCTAATATAGTTTGGGAGAACATCACCTTCTAACGTGGCTAATTGTACTGCTCCACTCGTGGAGATCCTATTGATAATCAGAGGTCCGTAGCCTCTCTTTTCTAGCTTCCTTGCGTGTTGTTTCAGTGTATAGACTAAAACTAGATCTCCTGCTTTCAAACCCTTATCCTTCACATGGGCATCAAAGTATGCCTTCTGTCTCTTCTTGGCTGCATATATTCCTGCAGCGGCTCTCAGTCTTGTTTCCCCTAATCGTTCAAGGTCAAAGATCCTAGAGGAGAGCTCATGACCTGTCCATTCGTGCTCTTGTGCTACTCTCAATGTAGGAATCAAGAAGTCCAAGGGTAGCACAGCGTTTTGGCCAAATACCATATGAAAGGGAGTGGCTTGGAGTACCGTTTTGTAGGCCACTCGGTATGCCCAAACAGCATGGTGTAGCTGTTTGTCCCAATCAGAGCGTTTTGTGTTCACCAATTTTGTCAGTACATTGCATAAGATCTTATTGGTGCTCTCAGCTTGTCCATTCGCTTGAGGGTGATAGGGGGCAGACTTCTTGTGTATTACCAAGAATTCTTGGAGTAGATTTTCAATCACTTCGTTCAAGAAATGAGTGCCTCTATCACTTACAAGCTCTATAGGTAGCCCATATCTCGTGAATACATTCTCAAACAAGAATTTAGCAGTTGTTTGAGCATCGTTCTTTGTCGTAGCCTTTACCTCTACCCACTTAGTTAGATAGTCTGTTGCAACAATGATGTATTCTGCATGAGAACCTTTAGCTGGGGGATTAATAGGACCTACGAAGTCTATTCCCCACTTAGAGAATGCACGTCCACCCATCATAGGTTTCAGTGGCATCTCATCTTTGCGTATAGGATACTGAGTCCTCTGACAGACATCACACCTTTTCACATAGGTATGTGCATCCATGTGAAGGGTCGGCCACCAGAAGCCCGCAAATAGTATCGCCTTGATCACCCGATCTGGTCCAAAGTGCCCTCCTGCTACACCTTGGTGAGCAGTTTCTAAGATCTTAAGATATTCACTTTCATGGACACATAGCCTCAGGTAACCATCTTTACCACGCTTGTATAGATTATCACCAATGAGTGAGTAATCCAGGGCTTCTTGTTCTAAACTCCTTTTCCTAGCCAGAGTCATGTCTGGAGGGAATGTGTTTGTCCTCAGGAAGGATACTAGGGGTTCGCTCCAATCTGGCACAATGGATGCTTGATAAAGAGTAGCGTGTTCCACAGGTGGTTTAGTGCAACAGATTGGGCATTCCTTGCACAACTTTTGGACATTAGCTTCCATAGTTGGCCAATGTACTCCGAGTCTCTTTAGGGTTTGTAAAGTTCGTTGCTTTGAATGGTGTTGCTCTAGTGCACCTACATGTGCGAATTGCAACCATTTAGCGTACTCATTCTCTTCTACGCAGCAAGCCAAGATCCCTTGATCTGTGTGCTTGTACATACTTCCTGCCATGATGTGGTACTTTTGGGCTTTTACTACCTCTCTATTCCGTGTGTTTACCACTGGGTGGTTAGGCCCGTATGTCAATACTGGTACTAATGGCTTAGCCCACTGCGGCACCACTTCCAAATTAAACAAGTAAGCATCAGGAAGGTCATCTGATACTCCTTGTGGGGCTTCTCCCGATGTGAGCCTAGAAAGATGATCAGCTCTCAAATGGGTCCTCCCTTTCCTCACCACCACTTCAAAGTCATATTCCATTAGCAAGAGAAACCATCTTACTAATCTTCCTGTATTGCATGGCTTGTTTACAAGATATAACAATGCCTGATGATCAGTAAAAAATTTAAACTTATTTGCAAGCAAATAGTGTCTAAATTTCTTAACTGCATATACCATGCCCAATCCTTCTCGCTCTGTAGTGGTGTAATTCCGTTCAGCCGCATTCAATTGTCTACTGGCATAGGCAATTGGAAGATCCATATTACCTTCACCAGTAGGTTGTGCAAGCACACATCCAATAGCATAATTGGATGCATCAACATGAACATGGAATGGCTTATTCCAATCTGGTGTGGTCAAGATTGGTGCTGAACACAATCTTCGTTTAAGCTCCTGGAAGGAATTCTCACATTCATCCGTCCACTCAAAGTTTGACAGAAGTCCGTACATGGGCTTTGCAATGACAGCATACATGTGTATAAATCGTCGGTAATAACCACAATGCCCCATGAAAGCTTGTACTTCCTTGACATTTTTTGGCCTAGGTAGCTCTGCTATAGCTCTCACTTTCTCTTCGTCAGTAGATATGCCATTCTTTGACACTATGTGTCCTAGAATCTTGCCTTGCCTGACCATGAAAACACATTTTTCTGGGTTCAGGCAGACTTGATATTCTCTACATTTGTCAAAGATTTGTCTGAGTTCAAGGATATGGGTTTGCCTAATGTTGGAATGGGCACAAAGATCATCAACATAGACTTCTAAATTCTTCCTCAGGAACTCCTTAAATACATGGCACATCAGCCTCTAGAAGGTTGCTGGTGCATTGGTAAGCCCAAATGGCATTACTCTAAAAGCAAAAATGCCCCATTCTGTGGCAAAGGCTGTCTTATGCTGATCCTCTGGAGCTATGGCTACTTGATTGTAACCCGAAAACCCATCAAGGAAGCTGTACACTTCCTTGCCTGCCACTCTTTCTAAGAGATGTTCTGTGATGGGAAGCGGATAGTTATCTCGAATCGTGGCTGCATTAACCTTTTTCAAGTTAATACACACACGCAGCTTGCCATTCTTCTTGGGCACCACTACGATGGGGGATACCCATTCAGTGTGCTCAATTTCGTAGATAAACCCAGCTTCGACCAGTCTATCTATCTCTTCTTTGATCTTAGCAGCGTAATTATCGTTATATGTGTAGGGTTTTTGCTTAGAGGGTTTGGCATCTGAAGTCATGGGAATGGTGTGTGAGCATATGTCAGGGTCAACACCTTTCAAATCCTTGTAACTCCAAGCGAATACATCTCTGTATTCTCTTAGCAAGGCAATTAACGCATGCTCTTCTTCCTCTGTTAGGTCATGGCCTATGTACGTGCATCTCTCCTCTCCTTCTTCTATGGCCACTACTATTTTCTTGGTGGTTTCTTTGTTATCATAGGCCTCTCCTACTTGTGCCTCTCGTTTAGGCATTCTTATCATGACTCTCCTGTCATCTATCTCATATTTCTTAAAATTTTCTGGGACCTCAAACAAGGATTCTTCTTCTTCTGGTGAGACTTCTCTCTTCTTTCGTTTCTTTCCTTCTTCCTTCGGGGTCACATGTGTCGCTAATCTTACATCATTTGTAAGCTCTCCATGCCTCTGGGGTTGAAATTCTATTTCATGGAAGTATTCTTCATCTGATGCAAATGGTGGGTCCATAATGATTGACTCTAGATCGGAGTCACTTGCATCCTCATATGCATCAGGGCTAGGTTCGCATTCTTCTAGAACTGCCTCTCCCATGATTGGCTCTATGGAGAAGACTGAAATGTCATAGCCATCCTCATCACAGTGAGGTGTCCATTGTTCTTCATTGATGGCTACGTCCATTGTTGCTAAGATTTCTGCCCAGCCATGGGGTTCAAATTCCTCGTCTGGAAAAACTACAGGTGCATAGGCTGGGTCTTGAATGGGTCTATGGGTTTCGTTTGCACCTATTTCTCTGGCCTTTTCTCTCTTCTCTTCCTCCACTGCTACTTTGCACATCCATAAGTGAGTGTCTTCATGCATCCATGAGGATCCAGACCCTATGGAATGCACCGATTCTGTATCATCTTTGGCTCTATGGATGGGATTCCATTGGATAGGAGGGACATCTCTATGAGAATAATCCTTGAGATTGACTTTGGTCGTAACACCCAAGTGTTGCAAATACAAGGAGTTGGTTCCCCAATCCTGTACCACTTGCAACTGTCGCATAAATGGTCTTCCCAAAATCATCTCATAGGCATGATTTTTGCTGAAGTCACATATGGCAAATGTATGCTCAAACTCGACACCACAAGTGGTGAGAGTTATTCCTTCTAGCAATCCTAGGGGTCTCTCTATGTGACCATCGGCCATCTGCAATTTCATTCTCGTTGGCCTGAGTGCCGGCTTGCCCCAACGCTTCCAAAGGGAAGTAGTGGCAATTGCAACTCCTGCACCTGAGTCCAAAATTGCCTTGGTGGTGTACTCCTGGTAGGTGATGGGAAGATAGGTGTTCCCTTCTTCACCTTCACACATATCTCCTATCTTGTCCAAGGGAATTTCTGGCACTGTCCTATGGGATCCTACCCGGGAACGTGGTTTTGCAACTTCCGTCACTTGATTGGCTACATATTTCCGCGCTTCTGGTCTATCCTTAGGCAGTTCTTCCAAAGTGAGATCGCACTGCACCTCGGTGTTCTTTACTACCTCCGAGTTCCTAGGTATGACTGAGCCGTCGTTCCTTACCATGACTGTGGGTGCTCTCATACACGTGGACTTTGCTTCCCATGGGCCTGTGAAGTGGGGTAGCTCTTGTATGGAATTAGACTCAAAGTCCAATCTCTCGTGAGACTGAGTACTCTCATGTTCCCCGTAAATAGATGGGATGTCTTGTGGGAATTGGTCGTGTGCATCATCCACAAGTTCAAAGGGAGGGGCGACTTCACTTTTGTTATCCCATTTGTCTTCTTGAATCTCTCGTAGGAAGTCTGGTGCCAACCGATTCATAGAAGAAGAAGCGTCTGGCTCCGTAGAATTAGGCACATAAACAACCTGGGAAGGGGGGCTTATTCTATCGTTGGCTCTCTCCTCGTTCTCATAGATGGCTGGAGCACAAGCTTCTTGGGGAGGATTACTTATTCTATTACTTTTCCGAGCAGGCTCATACGCTCTCTGAGAAGGAATGTAGGCAACCTGTGGAGGTACGTAAGCTTTCGAGGGAGTCTCATCTGCCTTTTGAGGGGGAAGATAAGCTTCTTGAGGAGGCACATGGGCTTCCTGAAGAGGCTGGCTTATCCGTTCCCTTGCCCTTTCCTTTCTTTGAGGGGCAGGTTCCTTCTCTGATTGTGCAATTAGCCTCTCTATTCTTTCTAGCAGTCCATCAAAGTGTAACTGCGTCTTAGCTGAGCTAGAGATGTTAAAGAGGCGGCTAGCTTCGAACATGGCTTGAGCCAATTCCACCATCTTGGCACAAATTTTGGTTCGTTCAAGCTCTAGCTCGGCTCTAGGGTAGCATTTTTCATGATCGGTTATGGTTGGCCCTTCTTGGATTCTGGCCTGATATGCTTTAAGCATCATGTTTAGGTCCTCGGGAGTGGGATCAGCTAATACTGATCCTGCTTGGGGTGGTGGGTTTAGGTTAGGCGGGTTGGAAGGTGGTTGGAATGGTGGTGGTGGAGTCGTGTGAGAGGGAGTTTGAGTTGTGAGTTCGGTTATTCTGGCTCTTGTTTCTCTTACGCTTTCCTCGAGTTCACACATCTTTTTAGCCCATTGTCTTTTCATTCTTTCCCGACTATCTTTCCAAGCTCTAGTCCTTTTCTTGGTTATGCTCTCAGTTTCACTAGCTGTTGGGCTTTTTTCCTGGCTTGCCTCTTGGTTTTGCTGCAATGCCTGAGCCCTAGTGACTCCCTGCACTGGTGCAGTGGAAGTGACACTTCCTGTGGGATCTACCACTAACCCAATAACGTTGATAGGCGTGATTTTTGGCATATTATTAGGATTCTTAGGGCAATCTCGTAAGAGATGCTCTTTTCCACAGTCTTGGCAAAAGCCTTGGATCGTCACTGACTGGGGTTGTGTAGGTGGAGGCAAGGGACAATCACGAATGAGGTGATCTCCTTGGCACCTGTAGCACGGTCCTCTTGGGAATGGCGGTCTTACTTGCCTAGGTTGAGGCCTAGGGTTGGGGTTTGCATACATGACGTTTGTATAATCTGACTCCCAACTAGGTTCATTTGGCTCTTCGCTGTAATAGGACTCACCATGTTCTGGAGACTGCATGTAGTACGCCTGGGGGCTATCACCATGTGTAGAATCAAAACTATGGTCACTGGGGTCATTTTCAGAAAGCAAGGATGTTACTGGGACTAAGGCTCTATTCAGGTTCTCTTCTGCAGCCGTGTACTTTACCGGAATCACATTAGTTGGAGCTGGGGGTTGTTGTGCTAACACCGACTGAGGTCTTTGTTGGTTTTGGTATGGTTGCTGATAGGGTTGCTGTGGCCTGCCATATGGCTGAGGAGGGTACTGGTTCTGGTATCTTCCCTGTGGTGGATAGGGTTGAGGGTAGGCTTGCCTCACTGTTTGCTTATTGTAGGGGCAATCTTGTGCGGTATGATTGGTGTATCTCCGTTCTATGGTGCAGTACTGGCTACTAGGATTCACTTGGGGCTGAGCCATAATGGGGCAGACATTCGCCATGTGGTCACCACCACAAGTGTAGCACCTTTTCACAGGGGCAAACCTGGGGATTTGTTTACTAGTTACCCCTAATTTCTGAGCTACTTTCTCTGCGAGTTCCTCAATTGATGTGGATTGCGTGGAAGAGTGACTAGATGCACTATCTGAATCTTTGTAAATTTTGGAAAGCTCTAGTTCTTCCCCTAGGTTATCTTCAATGTCAATGCACATGCGTACACACTCTTCTATAGTCCTAGGGTCCTTCAGATACACATAGGATCTCAATTTCGTACTCAGCAATCCATCAAGGAATAAGGCTACTTGTTTTGCAGGTGTGGGTAGCTCCGAAACAGGGCACCTTTCAAGATATTGTCTAAATCTTCTTCCTGCCCATCTGACCGTCTCTTGGGGAGTCAGTTTGAAGCTGTGAATCAATGATGAGGTATTGTGTCTTATGCCACTCTTAGAGAACTCTACAATGAAAGCCTCTAGGAGTTGGTCTATGCTCCTGAACTGTCGCTCATCCAGTGGCTGAAACCATGTGAGTGCTGTGTTCCTAAGGGTTAGACCGAAGGCATTGTATTGCGTGAATAGATCCTCCACTTGTTCAGCTCTCAAGACTTGCTTGAACTCCGCCACATGATCATAGGGATCTCCTGTGCCATCAAAGTAATTCTTCATGGACTTAACTAGCTGGGTCGGTCTCAGAGTTCTTGTGTGCTCTCTCTAGGTCTCGGCAGCGGGAATCCATCCACGTTTCTTTGGTTCCTGTGAGCTCTAAGCATCTCAGGTTCTACCCTATTCGTTTCCGTCCTCGTTCTTTCTCTGCCCACTGGGTTAGCAAAGCTTACTTCTGGTCTATCTCTGCTTCTGTCTCTTTGAGTTCCATGAGCTTGGGATGTTCCCGCTCCAGGGTGACCATAGGATACATTTGATCTTGGTTGGGGGAAAATGAATTCACCCTTCCAAGTGTAAGCATGCCTATCATTTTCCGTAACCACAAAGATCCGTTCTGAAGCGTGATCTAAGTAGGTCACTCTGCCTGGGCTATCAGGATCCTTAAACTCATAGATCATGATATTTCCTATATCAGTTGGCTGATTAGATTTATACCTCCAAAAGGCTTCGTCAGTCTCTCGATTGAGGAGCAACTCTATGCTCTTGTTGTCTTGGGGAACCCATTCAGGTGTGATGATCCTAGTGAGAACAGATTTGCCTCGGGGGGTTCTAGGTTCCGCACCCATGTTTCCTTGCTCTAAGTCCCCTAAGTCCGCCTCTGAGATTACATTCCCAAATTCATCTGTCCTATCTGGGTGACTTGTGACTACGTATATGGTTCCTTCTTTGTCCAGGTATGCACCGTTTTCAAACTTGACGGCTGGATGCTCTAGTCCAATGGATTGATCAGGATTCTGAATCTGTACCACAGATCTTCCTAAGCCGTCCTCATAGATGCTAGCACCTAATCGGTTGGTCCTCAGGTACTCCAGCTGTGTTTTGTAAGGGCCTTCCACCCTGTACAAGTAAGGCACACCTGAACTTCCCATAGGTCTGTCCATGCCTTGAGACATCTCTGACTCACTGGTCTCCGAGCTAGGGTAGTACGAGTGGTGGCTCAACTGCTGGGCCCAAGACCTAGCAGTGTGGTTAACACTAGCCTCGGAAGACCTAAGGCTTTGTCTCTCCCTTACTAAATGTCGTCCTGATCTAAGGTTCATATGCCTATCTAGGTAGCCCAATTCTTTGCCCAGAGTACAACCTCGTTGCTGGTTACTTTATATTAGTCACTTGATTCTTTTTAGTTATTTCTCGTGTTTAAGGTCTTGTCTGATATTACGTCGTCAGGAATACTTGAATGTTCTTCGTGCTTTCAGGTTGATCGTTCCACGTTAGGTTCTTTTCCTTTATGTTATCGACAGTACAGAGATTAAGTTTTTAGCTTGAACTTGAGTTTTTAGGTAGTCTTCAACTTGATAACTGCCTATCGTCGCCCTGACTTACTCCTACCTCTCGTCGTTCTTAGCCTAAACTATGAATTGACAGAGGGGTTAAAGGTTTCCAACCTTTTGTTTCCTGCTTGGTTGCCCTTGAGTGCCCAGGAAGTATGTTCCCAAGCTTGCACTTACACTTGCTTCGAACGCCTTTCGATGCTCTCAATAGATCTATAAGAGTTCCAAAGTTAGCTTTAAGATTTAAATTCCAATGACAGAACCAATGATTTTCATTCCTGTAGCACACACACTAGCTTGCTTAGTGATTTTTAAGAGAACAATTCTAAAGACCCCTGACTTTTGATCCCCCTGGGTATGGTCAACTTCAAAATACCCTATCTGAAAATCAACGTATTATCTATATAAAAAACAGTTGAGGGCGTGTAGTATATGCCACGAGCTTTCCAACAAGCCCTAGAGCTCAAAAAATTGATTTCGTATGAAAAAGTTATGACTGTTCAGGGTTTAGGGGTTAAAACAAGATTCGATCTGGTCGACAGATCCTAGGAATCTCTCCCAAAACTCAAGTGTAGGCACCCAAATAATGCTAATGGATTGACCAATATGCCACAAAATTTTTCCCAAAACTTGAAATAAAAATCCCTAATTTTTTTGGCCGAAAAGCCTGTCAATCGCGATCGACAGGTCTGTCAATCGCGATTGACAGAGGTGTCCGTCGGGCCTGTCAGTCGCGATCGACAGTGTCAATCGCGATCGACAGAGTCGATCGTGGCTGTCAATCGCGATCGACAGTATCAATCGCGATCGACACGTTTTCTGGTTTTTTCGCCGAAATTTCAGTCAATCGGGGGCCTATCAGTCGCGATGGACACGTGGCTACGCGTAAAAGTCAATCAATCGTGGAATTTTAGTCGATCGCGATCGACGGTGTCAATCGCGACTGACAGAGGTGTCGGTCGTGGCTGTCGATCGCGATCGACGGTATCAATCGCGATTGACAGGGTCCTACGTGGCAGTCAGTCGATCGTGGAGGTCTGTCGATCGCGATTGACAGGGTCTGTCGGTCGCGATTGACAGGGTCTGTCGGTCGCAATTGACAGGGTCTGTCGGTCACGATTGACAGAAAACCTCGGAATTTTTCTACTGTTTTTAATGTTTTAGGATGTGCTCTTTGTGCTTGTTCTAGTGGTGCACTCAATTTTGTAAAAGACCAAAAAATTCTGTCAGTCGCGATCGACAGAAGCCTGCGACCGCGAGACAGTTGCGTCGAGTTTCGTACCTGCGCGGGAAGCTGGGGATGATGATACGGCAAGAACCTGCAATGAAACTCAAGAAACATGCAAAATCCGCACACACAATATCGCTCTCTCGCTCTCTCTCACAAGTGAAATGAGGGAAATGAGGTGGGGAAGGTGATATGATAAAAAAACAGAAATTTTCGCGATGATGGAGATGGAGGTGGGAGATGGTGATGATGATGATGGAAATGAAGATGGAGAAGAAAGTAAAAGAAAATCGATGAGAGTGAAGAAAATACCTACAACTCCAACGCGTCAACTCTACGTCTTACCATCACACGCTCGTCCTCAAAGCTCGATCCCCGGCAACGGTGCCAAAATTTGGTGTAGCTCAATGATGAGTAGCACCTCCTTTAATGTCAATCCGGGAAGACGTGAGGATGGTATGAAGACCTCGAGCAAGTGGCGGCACAAGTGTGTGAGTGAGAAGCACACTAGCATGCACACACATACACACACACGCGCACACACAGTAAGACAAAGAGGGAGAATCAATGGAGTTCTTTAGATTACTTTCAAAATGCTCTTACAAGTTTGTTTCTATTACAATCTACCCTCAAAAATGAGCTCTCTAGCTCTTTTTATAGTTTTTGGCTAAGTTTTGGCCTTGTCCAGACCTAGTGTCCGGCCTAGTTAAAAATTAGGTTCCAGGGCTTATTTGAGGGCTCAAACGATATCTAAAAAATACGAAATTTGGCAGGTAGATACTTCTAAAGCTCCTCAAGCTCAAGGACTCCTTGGCTTGCACAAAATGGAGCTACAAAAAGATGAAATGATATTTACAATGGTGTTTAGTGATGAGAATCACTTTTAATTGGTGTAGAGGTTTTGAAAAATTAAGGTTGCCTTAGTGCTAAATCTGCATGAATGTTCATAAGTGCTTCTTCCTGAAGAAAATTGTTGGCCTATTTGCCAGATCTTCGTTGACTCCCTTGTCTGCTTGTGCCTTCTCTCCCTTGTCCGCTGCTAACAACACATTAGAAGGTTTTTAGCACTATGTAAGACTAGAGGCCTAATGGGTAGGGAGGATGCTTTTTTGATTCTCTTCTCTGCCACATTAGAGGGATTAGCTAATAAGTGGTTCAACCAGTTTGCTGAAAACCATTTTACCACTTGGGATGTGATGAAAGATGCTTTTAAAAATCAGTTCCAGCATGGCAACACTATGGCGATTATCATAGAAGAGCTAGAAAATTTAAGATTAGGTCCAGGAGAAAAGTTCCCAGAGTTTGTGACTCGGGCCAAAGCACTAATGGCTAAATTGCCAGATCCACCACACGACTTTTTTGTCAAGAAATGGTTGGCTAAGCCCCTACCAGTGGCCACCCAATGCAAAATAAAGGAATTAGTGCTACCTACAGCCTCCATAGAGGATTTCATCAACATAGCCACACGCTTGGAGCAGATAAGGTACCAGTATGGAGCAACCTCTTCCCAACCAACATATGGTACAGAAATGGAGGATCCAGTGATACAGCTAAGGAAAGAGCTGGAGGGCTTAAAAAGAAATAAGAAATAAGCCCTACAAAGAGGAAGAGAATGTTGTTGCTCAGTTGAGAAGGGAGATTGAAGCACTAAAGCTCCAAAAGGAGGAGGAGGCCCAGGCAGAGGAATTGGCTCAGCTGCAACAGGAGTTGCAGGAGCTCAAAGGAGGTGGCATCAAGAGTGGACTTTGGTGTTCCATGTGCAGCAAGCAAGGTCACATAGTAAGTGAATGTCCTCTGTTAAGTGTGACTTGTCAATTATGCAGGAAGGTTGGCCATGAGGCCCATGAATGCCAATCAAGAGGAATGCCTGCAACGACATATTGGACACAAGGAGGAACCCCAACACCAGCAAATGTAATGGCTGCTGCACCAAATCAAGGTAACAACTATAATCCTAGACAGAAGAATAACTTTGGAAATGGGCCTAGGAGGCCAATCATCTGTTTCAGATGTGGAGAATGTGGGCACTATCAAAGTAGGTGCACCCTACCAGAAAATGCCCCTCCTTGCAGGAACTGCCGTGATGCAAGAGACCATTATACAAATTGTTGTCCTAAGAATCAAGCCTCTTCATCCAGGCCTCATATTCAAATGATTTTGGTGCACAAAGAAGAAGTGCGTGATCTGGTCAATGAGCCATCACCATCTACCAGGGTGGTGCAATTAGAAGAAATAGAATCTTTGACTGTGTAGACAAGAAGCAAGGGGAAGGCTCAAGCAGACATAGGACAAGGGTCAAAGATTAAGGAATGGAATCAAAACAGAGAACCACTTGAAGATAAAGTCACCACAGGTGCAGATACAAGTCAAAAAGGAGATCTCATATGCACCAGTGATGCCATTGGGCATGCCTTCAACAGGGCTCATGAGGAGTTTGATAAGTCAACTAGAGTCCAAGCTCTCAAGGAATCAGAGGCTTCAAAACTACTCAAGTCCATGAAGAAGGAGGTTAGTATTTTTGAATTAATAAAGATGGATGGGAAATTCAGATCAGAGTTATTGCAGATAATTGATGAAGCTTCCACTACAAGTTTGGTGGCAAAGACTACTGTTTTACATAAAGGAAAAATTGTACGGGAAGCACCCCTTACAGATTATAAAAGTCCTCGGCTGATACTATCTACCAAAGGTCATGAATTTCAAGGAGTTATTGTGGATGGTGGTTCTGGCATTAACTTGATGCCTGAACACACAATGGAAAAGATTGGACTCCATCCTTCAAGGCCTGCAAATTTCACGGTTACTTTGGCAGATCAGAGCAAAGTAAGGCCCTTGGGAGTGATCCCAAAAGTTCCACTTGAAGTACAAGGCAATCTATTCATTCTGGATTTTGTGGTTTTAAGATTGCCCCAGGTTGAAGGAGGATTTCCTCTCTTAATTGGACGACCATGGCTGAGGCATGCAAGTGTCATTCATGATTGGGGCAAGGACACTATGTGGGTACAAAAGAAAGGGCAGGAGCTGACACAAATTCATTTAGAAGAGGGCCTAGATAATCAAGGAAACACTAGCATGATGCAAACAGTTGGCATTTGCATGGAAACAGAATCGGAGGATCAACCCTGTAGCTCAAGCGTAAGCACCACCTCCTTTACTTGTCAATCTGCGGAGACGTGAGGACCGGTATGAAGACCACGAGCAAGTGAAGGCACAAGTGCGTGAGTGAAAGCACACAAACATGCACACACATACACACACACGCGCACAAAGTAAGATCAAAGAGAGGAACAATGGAAAGCTTAGATTGCAAAAGAGTTCTCTTACAAAAGTTCTATTCTCTAACAAGCTAACCCCAAAAATGAGCTCTCTAGCTCTTTTTATAGTTTTTTGACTAGTTTTGGCCCTGTCCAGACCTAGTGTCCGGCCTAGTTAAAAATTAGGTTCCAGGGCTTATTTGAGGGCTCAAACGAAGTCTAAAAATTATGAAAATTGGTACGGTGGTACTTCTAATACTCCTCAAGCTCGAGGACTCCTCGGCTTGAACAAAATGGAGTTACTAAAAATAGATAATGGTATTTACAATGGTTTCTAGTGATGAAAATCACTATTTTTGTAGGGGATTCTTCTGAAAATTTGACATACACTTCTTGGAGCTCCCTACTTGCTCTCTCTTCTTCTATGTCCACTTCTTTGATGTGCTTCCATGCTTTGTCTTTGACCTTGAGCTTCAACACTCTCCCCCCTCTCGAGTCTGTCGTCCCTGACAGACCCTTGTTGTAGTGATTGTTCCAAGTAGTGCCTTGAGAGGGAGTGTCCCTTCTGTATGAACACAAGTCGTCTGACGTTCTTCATCTATCACTTGTGAGTCTTTGCAGGTTGTAGTCTCTTGGTATGTGCTTCTGCCTTGTATTCCAGCATGACTGTGTCGTTGTGAGTCTCCGTTGATGTTTTCTAGATCTTCCAAAGTTGATCTTCATAGTAGTCAAGCCAAGTACTCATAACCCATATTGAGTGATGGGTAAGTGTGTTCGTGCATGGGTTGAAAAAAGTATGTGCCTTGTGCACGGCCTTGTAATGTAGCCCTACGCATGCTTACTTGGAAAATGCATTGGAAGAAGTATGGTGCAAAAATTACGGGTCTTGAGCTAAGTGCTCAAGGGCATGCTGACGAAGAGGTTTCCTAAACTATCATGGTTATGGTGTTTCCAGAGTAAAGATACTTACCATGGCGAAGGTTGATGGATGTTTGCCTCTTCGTGTTGTACACTCGGCCTTTGGGATGGAACCTTGTTGATGAATGTCCATGTTGATTGTCCACTGATGAGATCTTTTGAGTGGTGGATCCCCTCTCCTCTTTTCAAAGCAACATTTGTCACTAACAATGTGCATTTCTGAGCTTGGGCTCATGCACGTTCACTTCCCTATATTGACACTCAGAGGAATATTGGACACGTGCCGGTTTCTAAGAGATTACCATGCTGATTGACATAGACCATTCACCAGTGCTACTGTTCCATACTGGTTCAGGAAATACTGAGAATTGAATTGCTTTATATTCCTTGGCAAGCAACATCGGGTAACTACACCAAGCTGAGTATCACATATTCTCTTTAGCTCACCATATGCAGGAGTCTTCTGCTCCAGAACTACCTTGTGCAGATATCTCCTTGGGTGCTCTGGTACATGAAGTAGTTAAGCATCACTCAAGTTGCGGACCTTCAAGCTCTTCATTCTGCTGGCCGAGACACACTTTTATCCAAATTGATAAATGCCTAGTAATCAACAGTTCCACCTTCAACTAAGCATGACTCATTCATGTTTCATAAGCCAAACCTGGGAACAAGCTCTCTCGCACTTCTTTTTTTTTTTTTTTTTTTTTTTTTTTGAGGAACAGGATATCACAAAACAAGAACACAAAAATTAGTATCAATAGAAATGTTCGTCATATGTCACTGTGCTCTTGTGCATGGGATTCTCCAGTGTGTCTATGCACGGCCGTGTAATGTGGCCCTATATTAATGCATACTTTGGAAATGCATGACCTACATGGTGCAAAAGACAGGGTTGTGCAAGGAGCACATGGTTGTTGCTCGTTCGAGGCTTTCGATGTTATTTGTGGAGGTTAATGCCGACCTTGGTGGAGGTATCCATTGAGTCTCGAACTGATGTAATCCTCCTTATTGGAGTCCATTTTAGAACATCATTTGGCACTGTAGAGGTCACTTCAGGCGTCTTCCTCTTTGGATGCTTTCTGAACTGTGGTATCCAGTGTGGTTGATGCTTTGGTTCGGTGGAGGCTACTTGCACTTTTGGCTTCCAAACCCATATCCTTTTTGCATGTCTTCCTACTAATGTTGAAGAGCTGATTTGATCTTCCTTTGGTCTCTGTACGTGGTTCTTACCCTTTTCTCTTTTTGGCTTCTTTGTTGAAACCTTTTGCATGTGGAAGAACAAAGGTTGTTGTGGGTGTAGGATCTTCTTAGGTACCCACATCTGTAATTGCCCTTGTTGAGCTGCAGCTAACTTCTTAGGCACCCAAACTTGTTGGATATCTTGTGACGGAGCTTGTCTGAGCTGCTTCCTTCGTCTTCTGGCTTGGTTAGTGTGCATGGATGGGATTTGTGGGGGTAAGGCTGGTGGTTGCTCTCCTTTGCGTACCCAGATCTGCTTCATGCCCGGAACCGCTTTTTTATCGAATGGTGTCTTTCTATTTGATGTAGCAGTTGCCGTGAACGGTTGTGTTTGCTTGTGTGGTGGGCTCACTACTGTGGCTACTTGAGTCTTTGGAGAAGAAGAAAGATCCACCCGCCTTCGAACCTGGTCTTCCACGATTGACTCCTTCTGCATCATAGAGCTTTTGACACATACAACATCTTCTTTCATATGATTAGTCTTGGAAGAACTAAGAGAGTGTGTGGTGCCATGATCTAGGAGCATGCAGTTCTCTAATTCTAATGTAATGCATTGTTCATGCACCCAAACTTGAAGAATTTGACTTCTTAGGTTTAAGTTAACTGCATGGTCATAGATCCAATCTTGACCCAAGACAAGTGGTTCTGTAAGGTTCTCATCTTGACATACTAGCGCTTTGACTTTCATTGGAACATCTTGAAGGTAGATGGGAAGTTCCACCTCGCCCAAACAAGGGGTTTCCACACCTCCCAATCCTATGAGATAAGCTTCTATGGGATTGATGTTCAACCCCAAGTCTTGGCAGTAGGAAAGTTTAACTGCACTACTTGCTGCACCTGAGTCAATCAATGCTTTCACCGTCCTTGCACCCTTCCCTTGTCCTATCTCTATGGTCACAAAGGGTCTTCGGTCAATGACCTGAGAAGTCGCAATGCCTGACTTTTGACACATATCCATGTGATATTTTGGGGCTTTTGAGTTGACATCTAGGCCTAATCGCCTTAACTTATTTTGCCTAATACGCTCTCTGGCCTCTTCCTGTGCTTCTTCTCTCACTCTTAACTCTTCTTCTTTTCGCTTCTTCGCAGTGTTGAGTCTCATTAGCATATCCTCAGTAAGAGGTTCTTGATATAGCTTGACTCTACAGCCACTAATATAATTTGGCAAGATATCTCCTTCTAGAGTGGCCAACTGAACTGCACCACTAGTGGAAATTCTATTAATGATCATGGGTCCATATCCTCTTTTTTCCAACTTACGGGCATGTTGTTTTAGTGTGTATACCAACACTAGATCTCCCTCTTTCAATCCCTTATCCTTGATGTGTGCATCAAAGTATGCCTTTTGCCTCTTCTTTGCAGCGTAGATGCCTGCTGCCGCTCGTAGCCTCGTTTCACCCAAGCGTTCGAGATCAAAGATCCTAGAGGACAATTCATGCCCATTCCACTCATACTCTTGTGCTACTTTTAAGGCAGGGATTAAGAAATCTAATGGTAGCACAGCGTTCTGTCCGAAGACCATCTGAAATGGGGTGGCGTTGAGTACCGTTTTGTAGGCAACTCGATAAGCCCAAACAGCATTATGAAGTTGTTTGTCCCAATCAGAGCGTTTATTATTCACCAGTTTTGTCAATACGTTACAGAGGATCTTATTGGTACTCTCGGCTTGTCCGTTGGCTTGTGGATGATAGGGGGCGGATTTCTTATGTATCACCAAGAATTCTTGGAGAAGATTTTCAATGACTTCATTCAAGAAGTGTGTGCCTCTATCGCTCACCAACTCTATTGGTAGTCCATATCTCGTGAACACATTCTCGAATAAGAACTTAGCCGTAGTCTGAGCATCATTCTTTGTTGTGGCTTTGACTTCTACCCACTTTGTAAGGTAATCTGTGGCTACAATGATGTACTCTGCATGGGAGTTTCTAGCTGGGGGGTTAATAGGACCTATGAAGTCTATGCCCCACTTCGAAAATGCACGTCCTCCCATCATTGGCCTCAAGGGCATCTCGTCTTTTCTCACTGGATATTGTGCACGTTGGCATGTGTCACATTTCTTCACATAGGTATGTGCATCCATATGAAGAGTGGGCCACCAAAGTCCTGAGAATAGAATGGTCTTAATCACTCGGTCAGGACCAAAATGTCCACCTGCAACACCACTGTGTGCAGTCTCTAAGACCCTTAAATAGTCTGATTCATGAACGCACAGTCTTAAGTAACCATCTTTACCTCTTCGGTATAGGTTCTCTCCTACTAAGGCATAGCCTTGAGCCTCTTGCTCCATATTTCGTCTTCTTGCTAGACTGGCCTCTTTGGGTAATCTTCCTGATCTCATAAACTCTACCAATGGAGCACTCCAATCTGGAATTAATGATACTTGATAAAGGGTCGCATGCTCCACTGGTGGTCTCTCTCTGCACATTGGACAATTCTTGATCCACTCATGTATTTCTTTGTCCATGCTAGGCCAATACACTCCTAAACGTTTCAAATTCTGCAATGTTCGTTGTTTAGAATAGTGATTTCCTAGCAATCCCTCATGAGCTTGCTGCAACCAACTACTATGTTCATCATCCTCGACACAGCAAGCTAAAACACCCCGAGTATCTTGTTTGTACATGCTTCCTGCCAATATGTGATATTTTTGTGATTTTACAATTTCTTCTTGTGATGTTTGCACGTTCTTATTTGCGGGGCCGAAGGTTAGGACTGGTACCAACTTATTTGCCCATTTAGGAACAACTTCCAAATTGAACAGATAAGCATCAGGTAGTTCATCAGACACTCCTTGTGGTGACTCTCCTGAAGTAATGCGAGAAAGGTGATCTGCTCGAAGGTGGGTTCTACCTTTCCTGACAACAACTTCAAAGTCATACTCCATTAGTAAGAGGAACCATCTTACTAAGCGTCCAGTATTGCAAGGTTTATTGACCAAATATAACAAAGCTTGATGATCAGTGAAGAACTTGAACTTGTTGGCCAATAAATAGTGTCTAAACTTCTTTACAGCATATACCATGCCTAAACCTTCTCGCTCGGTTGTGGTATAATTTCTTTCGGCTGGGTTTAGTTGTCTACTAGCATATGCTATGGGCAAATCTAAATTCCCTTCACCTGTGGGTTGTGCCAGCACACATCCTATGGCATGATTGGATGCATCCACATGGACATGGAATGGTTTATTCCAATCAGGAGTGGTCAGTATTGGTGCTGTGCACAAACGTTTCTTCAGTTCATTGAAAGAATTCTCGCATTCGTCGTTCCACTCAAAATTAGACAACAAGGCATAAAGGGGTCTAGCTATGATCGCGTACATGTGGATAAACCTACGGTAATATCCACAATGGCCCATAAAGGCTTGTACCTCTTTAACATTCCTTGGCCTTGGCAGCTCCGCTATGGCTCGTACCTTATCTTCATCCGTTGAGATTCCATTCTTAGAAACAATATGACCGAGGATTTTACCTTGACGCACCATGAACACACACTTTTCTGGGTTCAGACACACTCGATATTCTCTACACTTGTTGAAGATTTGTCTGAGTTCAGGGATGTGAACCCTTCTTTCTTGGGAATGAGCACATAAATCATCCACATACACTTCTAAGCTCTTTCGCAAGAACTCTTTGAAGACATGACACATGAGCCTTTGGAATGTTGCAGGTGCATTGGTGAGCCCAAATGGCATCACCCGAAATGCAAAGATTCCCCACTCTGTAGCAAAAGCTGTTTTGTGTTGATCTTCTGGGGCAATGGCTACTTGATTGTAACCTGAAAATCCATCAAGGAAGCTATAAACTTCCTTGCCTGCAACACGCTCCAATAGGTGTTCTGTGATTGGAAGTGGATAACTATCTCTAATCGTAGCGGCGTTAACTTTTTTAAGGTTAATACACACTCGCAACTTCCCGTTCTTCTTGGGTACCACAACAATGGGGGACACCCATTCGGTATGCTCAATCTCATAGATGAATCCGGCTTCAATCAACCTATCAATTTCTTCTTTTATTTTTGCTGCATAGGTATCATTATATGTGTAGGGCTTCTGTTTGGTGGGCTTAGCATCAGCAGTCATGGGGATAGTATGAGAGCAAATTCTTGGATCTACCCCTTTCAAGTCTCTATAGTGCCATGCAAACACATCCCTATATTCCCTTAATAGAGCTATGAGCTCCATTTCTTCTCTTGCACTTAGGTCATCTCCTATATATGTGCATCTCTCTTCGTTCTCTTCAATGGTCACTACAATCTTCTTGGTCTTTTCTTTATTATCATATGATTCTCCTATGATGGCCTCTCTCTTAGGCATTCGTACCAAAATTTTGCGGTCGTCAACTTCATATTTCTTGAAGTTTTCTGGTACTTCAAACAATGATTCCTCCTTTTCTTGTTTCACTGCTTTTCTTTTCTTTTTCTTTTGACTACTCTCACTTCCATCCTTTGAGTTTACTGTTTTAATACTTGTGAGAGGTTCTTCTTCTTTCTGGGTGAACACTCCTATATCTTCTAGATAGTGCTGCTCTGAGTTACAGCAACTATCCATCACAATAGACTCCAGATCATCGTCATTCTCTTCTTCTTCTATGACATCACTAGGGTCACATTCTTCTAGCAAGGGTTGACACATGAACACTGAGATATCATAACCCTCCTCATCACAATGAGGTGTCCACTGTTCCTCATTGACAGCAATGTCCATGGTGGCTAAGATTTCTGGCCAGCCATGAGGCTCAAACTCCTCATCTGGAAAGATCATCGGTGTGTAGGCTGGGTCTCTAACTGGTCTATCTCCTAGCGAAGTTCCTTCTTCTCTTGCCTTTAAACGTTTTTCCTCTTCCTTTGCGACCTTGCACATCCACAAATGAGTATCTTCATGCAGCCATGATGGATCAGGTGAACTTTCAGAATGCACAGAGATGGAATCTTCTTTCGCTTTGTGGATAGAATTCCATTGTAGGGGTGGTACATCTCTGAAGGTGTAATCCTTCAAATTGACCTTAGTGGTGACCCCTAAGTGCTGTAAGTACAAGGAGTTAGTTCCCCAATCCTGTACTATTTGCAATTGTCGTAGGAAGGGTCTTCCTAGGATCATCTCAAAGACATTATTTTTCTCAAAGTCACATATAGCAAATGTGTGCTCAAATTCTACACCACAAGTGGTTAGAGTGATCCCTTCTAGCAATCCTAGAGGTCTTTCAAAATGACCATCAGCCATTTGAAGCTTCATTCTAGTTGGTCTTAATGTGGGCTTGCCCCATTGCTTCCACAAGGAGGTGGTCGCAATAGCAACACCAGCACCTGAATCTATGATTGCTTTGGTTGTGTAACCTTGGTAGGTGATGGGAAGATAAGTATTACCTTCTTCACCCTCACACATGTCCCCTATTTTGTCTAGAGGTATCTCTGGTACCCTTTGCTTGGAGCCTGCTTTTGGCATGTTGGAATCAAGTTCTGGAACCTGATCCTTCACATGATTCCAGAGCTCAGGTTTTGCTTTGAGCAGCTCTTCTACCGTGAGATGACACTGAACCTTAGTGTTCTTCACGACATCAGCGTTCCTTGGAACCACTGAGTCTTCATTTCTTACCAGTATTGTGGGAGCTCTAATCTGGAGTGATTCAGATTCCCATGGGCCTGGAAATTGAGGCAGTTCTTCTAAGGTATTAGATTCAAAATCTAACCTTTCGTCCTCTTGTTGTTCTGCTTCATCTTCGTAAATAGATGGGATGTCTTGGGGAAATTGATCATGAAGATCATCAATCTCAGGAATAGGAGGGGAATTACCCTTCTCCTTGGCCCATTTCTCTTCTTGTATTTCCCGCAAGAATTCTTGAGAGTACTGGTGAATAGAAGGAGGTATTCCAGCATCCGTGGAATTAGGAACATAAGCTCCCCTGGGTGGTGAGCTTCCTCTTTCAATAACTGGTTGAGCCTGTGGAGGTAAAGAAACTTGTGGTTTGTTTACCAACTGCTCTAATCGTTCTAGTAAGCCCTGGAAATGCAAATCCGATTTGATAGAGTTTGTCTGATTGAACTTTTGACTAGTCTCAAGTATGGCTTGAGCTTGTTCTACCATTTTCATGCACATTTTCATCCGTTCAATCTCTAAATCTGCTCTAGGGTAACTCTTGTCTATGTTTGCCGCTGTAGGCCCTTCTTGAAGTCGAGCCTGGTAGGCCTTGAACATCATGTCCAAGCCTTCTGGGGTTGGATCTGCAAGAACAGACCCTGGTTGCGGTCTATTTACAATGGGTGGTGGGGTGGGATGAGGTGGAGTGGATGGAGTTTCGGCATGCGAGGGGCTTTGAGATGCAATGTCTTCTATTTTTGTTTTCGCTTCTTTTAAGCTTTCTTCTAGTTCCGATAACTTTTTATTCCACTTGCGATTGGCCTTCTCTCTGGTATCCTTCCATGTTCTTGTTTTCCTCTTACTAGGCTCTCCCGATTCACTCGACTCTCATTGTTCTACTGGTTTATCCTGTTTTAAGGCTTGTGCTCTAGTGACAGCTTGTATAGGAGCCACATTGCTACTACTTGAACTTGGATCTGCCACTAAGCCTACCACATTAATGGGTGTAATCTTGGGTGCACTAGAGGGGTTTCTTGGACAATCTCTGGGGAGGTGGTCTTTGCCACAATCAGGACAAAAAGCCTGTATTGTGATAGCCTGTCCTTGACTCGGAGATGGTGGGTGGGGACAGTCACGAATGAAATGGTCACCATGACATCTGAAACAAGATCCTCTTGGGGCTTGTGGTCTCATTTGTCTCAACTGGGGCCTAGGGTTAGGATTTGTGTACATGACATTGGAGTATTCTGGCTCCCAATTTTGCTCCATAGGCAGTGCCTCATATTGATACGAGTAAATCTCACTATGTTCAGGTGACTCTGTGTAATAAGCATGTGGACTACCTTCATGGGAGTAGTCTGAACTATGAGCATGAGAGTCATTATCTGGTATCAATGGGGTTAGTGGCACCAAAGCTCTATTTGGATTTTCCTCTCCCACAGCATACTTGACTGGAATCACGTTGGCTGGAGCTGGTGGTTGGTTTACCAAGACAGGTTGTGGCCTATATGGTACCTGATATTGCTGTTGTGGTCTGTAATATGGCTGTTGGTATTGATTCTGATACCTACCTTGTGGGTAAGGTTGCTGATAATTTTGTCTAACAGCCTGCCTATTGTAGGGACAATCTTGAGCCGTGTGGTTTGTGTATTTTCTCTCAATAGTGCAATATGGAGCATTCCTTTCTCTAATGTTTTGGTTTTGCATTGGGCATACGTTAGCCATGTGGTCACCCCCGCAAGTATAGCACCGATTCAATGAAGTGACTCTCTGTGTTTGTTTATTTTGGACTCCCAGCTTCTTGGCAACTTGCTCAGCTATCTCTTCTATTTCTGTGGAGGTCTTTGAAGTATGACTAGTAGAACTATCCGAATCTTTGTAGAGTTTGGACAATCCTAACTCCTCACCCAAGTTATCTTCTATGTCTATGCACGTCCGCACACACTCTTCTATGGATCTAGGATCTTTCAAGTATACATAGGATCTTAACTTTGTGCTCAATAAGCCATCTAAAAACAAAGCCACTTGTTTGGCTGGTGTGGGTAGCTCTGGAGCAGGGCATCTTTCGAGGTACTGTCTGAACCTTCTACCTGCTAGTCGCACTGTTTCTTGGGGTGTCTGCTTGAAACTATGGATCAGGGACGATGTGTTATGCCTGATACCACTCTTGGAAAATTCTACAATGAATTCGTCTAGCAGTTGACCTATATCGCGATAGCTGCTTCTACTCAATGGTTGAAACCAAGCTAAGGCCGTGCCTTTAAGGGTCAAACCAAATGCCTCGTACTGGGTGAACCAGTCCTCGATTTGTTCGGCTCTCAGCACTTGTTTGTACTCGGCCACATGATCATAAGGATCCCCTGTCCCATCGAAATAGTTCTTCATTGCCTTGATCACGTGACTGGGTTTAAGGGTTCTTGGGTACTCCCGGGGTCTAGGCAATGGAAAATCCTGTTCATCTCTTTGTTGCCTATGTGCTTGATGTCTCTCTCTTTCAGGTCTTTCATTTTCAAATCCTGACCTATTCCTGCCCACGGTGTGTGCAAAACTTACCTCAGGTCTCTCTCTAGTTCTTTCTCTCTGGGCTTCATGAGCCTGGGATGATCCTACACCTTGGAGGCCATGGGAAACATTGGATCTTGGTGGGGGGAAAATCATGTCATTCTTCCATGTATATGCATGTCTATCATGTTTCGTTACCAAGAAAATTTTCTCTGATGTGTTATCCAGGTAGACAACTTTGCCTGGTATCTCAGGATCTTTGAATTCATAGATGATAACTATGCCCAATTGGCTAGGTTGATCTGGCTTGAACCTCCAAAAGGCTTCCTCTGTTTCTCTATTCAAAAATAGTTCTATGCTTTTGTTGTCTTGAGGGATCCAGTCCGGAGTGATCACTCGGGTCAAAACTGACTTACCTCTAGGAGTCTGGGGTCCTTGTCCTACGTTTCCTTGTTCTAGGTCTCCTATCTCATTCTCATGAATGATATTTCCAAACTCATCGGTCCTATCTGGTTGGTTGGTAACCACATACATGGTTCCTTCCTTATCAATGTATGAACCCTCTTCGAACTTGACCACCGGGTGTTCAAGTCCAAAGGATTGATCTGGATTTTTGAGTTGGACCACTGATCGCCTCAGACTATCCTCATAGATGCGAGCACCTAATTGGTTGGTCCGAATATATTCCAACTGTGTCTTATAGGGACCTTCCGGTGTTTGTAGATGGGCAGTCCCTGAGCCACCTGCAGGTTTTCCCATACTAAAAGACATTTCTGAATCACTTGTGTCCGATCTGAGTAAAAGATGACCACTTAGTTGTTGTGCCCAAGACTTGGATGTATGGTTGACACTAGCCTCAGAAGATCTAATGCTTTGTTTATCCTTGCCTAAGTGTCTACCAAATCTCAGGTTCATAAGCTTTAGTCAAGAGTCCAAATTTTCCCTTTGGTATGGTTCACAATTCTTTAGAGCCCCCTTGGTTCCCTAGTCCCACCTGAGGGTCAACTTCAAATTATCCTATCTCAAAATCAACGCATTATTCTTGAAAAAAAACAGTTGAGATCGTGTAGGATTTGAAACGAGCTTTCCAACAAGCTATAGAGCTCAAAAAATGGACTTTGGATGAGAAAGTTATGTCAAATCAGGCTCCTGGGGGTCAAAACAGGCAAACAGGACCTTTGGAGAAAATCGCGATTTTGTGAACTTTCTGAAAATCGCGATGCTGTGAAGTCAAAAAAAATCGCGATGTTGAGCACAAAATCGTGTTTTTGAAAATCGCGATGTTGATCACAAAATCGTGATTTGAAAATCGCGATGTTGATCACAAAATCGTGTTTCTGAAAATCGCGATGTTGATCACAAAATCGTGCTTCTGAAAATCGCGATGTTGATCACAAAATCGTGTTTCAGAGAATCGCGATGTTGATCACAAAATCGTGTTTCAGAGAATCGCGATGTTGATCACAAAATCGTGTTTCTGAAAATCGCGATGTTGATCACAAAATCGTGTTTCAGAGAATCGCGATGTTGATCACAAAATCGTGTTTCAGAGAATCGCGATGTTGATCACAAAATCGTGTTTCAGAGAATCGCGATGTTGATCACAAAATCGTGTTTCTGAAAATCGCGATGTTGATCACAAAATCGTGTTTCTGAAAATCGCGATGTTGATCACAAAATCGTGTTTCTGAAAATCGCGATGTTGATCACAAAATCGTGTTTCAGAGAATCACGATGTTGATCACAAAATCGTGTTTCAGAGAATCGCGATGTTGATCACAAAATCGTGTTTCTGAAAATCGCGATGTTGATCACAAAATCGTGTTTCAGAGAATCGCGATGTTGATCACAAAATCGTGTTTCAGAGAATCGCGATGTTGATCACAAAATCGTGTTTCTGAAAATCGCGATGTTGATCACAAAATCGTGTTTCAGAGAATCGCGATGTTGATCACAAAATCGTGTTTCAGAGAATCGCGATGTTGATCACAAAATCGTGTTTCAGAGAATCGCGATGTTGATCACAAAATCGTGTTTCTGAAAATCGCGATTTTGACTCAGAGAATCGTGATTCACAAAATCGTGTTTTTTTTCACAATCGTGTTTTTGATATAAAAATCGCGATTTTGAGCAGAAAATGGTGAATTGAAAATCGCGATTTTGAGCAAAAATTCGTGTTTTCTCAAAATCGTGTTTTTGACTTGAAAATCGCGATTTTGTCCCACAGAATCGTGTTTTTCTCAAAATCGTATTTTTGGCTGAAAATCGTGATTTGTGAGAATCGCGATTTTGAGCAGAAAGTCGTGTTTTTCACAAAATCGTGTTTTTTTGCTGAAAATCGTGATTGGTGAAAATCGCGATTTTGAGCAGAGAATCGTGTTTTTTGAAAATCGTATTTTTCACATGAAAATCGCGATGTTGAGCACAAAATCGTGTTTTTGAAAATCGCGATTTTGAGCAAAAAATCGTGTTTTCACAGAATCGCCTTTTTAACAAAATCGTGTTTTTGCTGAAAATCGTGATTGGTGAGAATCGCGATTTTGAGCAGAGAATCGTGTTTTTTTGAGAATCGCGATTTTGAGCAGAGAATCGTGTTTTTTTTTTTTTTTTTTTTTTGAGAAAAACACAGAATCGCGATTTTTTTTCAACCAACTTTTAGGCGGGAAAACTGAAAATCGTGAATTTTCAAAAAATTTTGAATTTTCACAGAATCGCGATTTTCATCACAGAATCGCGTTTTTTGGCGGGAAATTCAAATTTCTGAGCGCCGGCTATGGCGAGCTCTGTATGAGCAGAAAATCATGAAAAAAATACAGCGCTTGCTCTCCCTTGCACCTCCTAACTCCTTCCCACACAATAATGCATGAAAAATGGTATGAAGATGGTGAAATTGCACTAAAAAACAAGAATTTTCTATGAAGAAGAAGATGGAAGAAGGTGGAGATGATGATGATGATGAAGATGAAGAGGAAAAAACAGAAAATGAACTGAAATGACAGTTTTTTTACCTTCCAACGTCGCAAATCTACGATCTTACCATCACAACGCTCGTCCTCGAAGCTCTCTCCCCGGCAACGGCGCCAAAATTTGGTGTAGCTCAAGCGTAAGCACCACCTCCTTTACTTGTCAATCCGCGGAGACGTGAGGACCGGTATGAAGACCACGAGCAAGTGAAGGCACAAGTGCGTGAGTGAAAGCACACAAACATGCACACACATACACACACACGCGCACAAAGTAAGATCAAAGAGAGGAACAATGGAAAGCTTAGATTGCAAAAGAGTTCTCTTACAAAAGTTCTATTCTCTAACAAGCTAACCCCAAAAATGAGCTCTCTAGCTCTTTTTATAGTTTTTTGACTAGTTTTGGCCCTGTCCAGACCTAGTGTCCGGCCTAGTTAAAAATTAGGTTCCAGGGCTTATTTGAGGGCTCAAACGAAGTCTAAAAATTATGAAAATTGGTACGGTGGTACTTCTAATACTCCTCAAGCTCGAGGACTCCTCGGCTTGAACAAAATGGAGTTACTAAAAATAGATAATGGTATTTACAATGGTTTCTAGTGATGAAAATCACTATTTTTGTAGGGGATTCTTCTGAAAATTTGACATACACTTCTTGGAGCTCCCTACTTGCTCTCTCTTCTTCTATGTCCACTTCTTTGATGTGCTTCCATGCTTTGTCTTTGACCTTGAGCTTCAACAAACCCCAAATAGATTTTGAGGAAGAAGAGGATATTCTAAATTGGCTCCAAGCAGGCAACTCTTCCTCTTGTTTTGGAATTTTTCTTAATAATTCTTGCACGATTGAAGGTTATGATGAAGATAAGGACAAAGTCCAGGTTGATGGATTGGGAGAGCCCATCACAGACCACAGAAGGGGCAGGAAGACACCCCTCAAATACAACTTGGAGGAGGATATGACAACCACAGATAAAGAGGTTAATAAAGCTAAAGGCAAGGTAAAAAATTCTAGTGAAGAATGTTCTTTCCCAATTCAAGAAATCCCTGCAGGATGGATGCAGGACAAGGAGGAACACATTGAAGTCCAAAATACACTTGCTTATGAAGCAATGCACGAAAAGCTAGTAGAAGAAGACAAGGAAGCAGATGCACACGAAGATAATATGGTAGAGAGAAATCATGTCCAAGAAATACAATTAGGCACTCAAGACAATAATCAGCCAGTTTTGGTGGCCACTTGGTTGTGGAGCCACCCAGGGCTCCTTAAAAAGGTAAAATCATTTTTGACCCAGTATATAGATGTTTTTGCCTGGCATTATAAAGAATTAGAAGGAGTGCCTGCAACTTATGGAGAGCACAAAATCCCTCTGGTTGATGGAGCCAAACCCATAAGAGGAAAGAGTTATAGACTTAATCCAAAATATGTTGAAGCTGTCTATGTGGAAATCCAAAAGATGGAGGATGCAGGAATCATCATTCCTGTAGAACACTCAGAGTGGCTCTCACCTATGGTTATAGTACCAAAGAAGAATACTAATAAAATCAGAATTTGTGTTGACTTTAGAGCACTCAACAAGGTGACCATTCCAGATGGTTTCCGAATGCCTTTTGCAGAACAGGTCATTGAAGAAGTGGCTGGGCATGCATTATATAGCTTTATGGATGGATTCAGTGGCTATAACCAAATATCAATACATCTAGAGGATCGTGAAAAGACTGCTTTTATCACACCTTGGGGAACATATGTGTATGTAAAAATGCCATTTGGGCTCAGAAATGCTCCAACCACCTTTAACAGAACGGTCAATCTCATTTTTGGCCCCCTATTGCTGGAATCACTTAGAATCTTCATGGACGACTTCTCTTCGTTTTCAGGATCTCACAAAGAAACTCCTCTAGATTGTTTGGACCACCACTTGAGGCAGCTGCAGAATGTTTTCAAAAGATGCAGGGAGACTAAGTTAAAGCTCAATCCAAACAAATGTCATTTCCTTGTGACAGAAGGAACTCTCTTAGGACATGTGGTGTCGGCTAAAGGTATGGCCCCAGATCCTGACAAAATCATTTCTATATTAAAGTAGCCTAAACCTAAATCCCCTAAAGAGATTCAGAGTTTCTTGGGGCATACTGGATACCATAGAAGGTTTATCAAAATGTATGCAGAGATAGCCAGACCTCTGGCTAGACTTACAGGTAAGGAAGTACCTTTTAAATGGGAAGAAGAGGAGGAAAAAGCATATCAAACATTACGGTCAAGGTTAGTGTCTGCTCCTATTTTCGTCACACCTGAGTGGTCAAAAATCTTTCATATAGATGCCAGTGCCTATGCAGTGGGGGCAGTTTTGACCCAACCCAATGAAGAATTTAAAGTGGACAGACCAATTCAATATGCCAGTAGAATCTTGACCAAGGCTGAAAGGAATTACAGTACTACAGAAAGGGAAGCCCTAGCAATGGTCTTTGCTGTCCAAAAATTCCATCATTACTTACTGGGAGTAAAATTTATTATTATAATAGATCACCAACCACTAAAATATCTACTCAACAAACCACAAGCCACTGGTAGAATATGGAGGTGGTTATTGTTGTTCCAAGAGTTTGATTTTTCTGTAGTCCATAAACCAGGTAAAGAAAATGTTATGGCGGATCACCTATCCAGAATCAATATGATGAATCAAACTAGTGGAATCAATGATGAATTTCGAGATGCTCATCTGTTTGCTGTACAAGCTCGAGGTTGGTATTATGATATCAAAAATTTCATTAAAACTGGGTTGTATCCAGAAAAGGTTAGTGCTGTGCAAAAGAAGAGACTGCTAATCAAGAGTAGACCATATACCTTCATTGAAGATAAATTGTATAGACAAGGCAAGGATGAGAGGTTCAGGAAGTGCTTGGAAGAAGAAGAAGTGAGGAAATTCCTCCACTCTACACATGAAGGACCAGGTGGTGGGCACCTTCCAGGGCATATTATGAGTCAGAGGATACTGGATGCTGGTCTATGGTGGCCTACACTATTTAGGGATGCAGATGAATGGGGAAAGGCATGTGACATTTGCCAGAGGTGTGGACCTAAGCCAACAAAGCAGAGGCATAACCCCTTGGTTGTTTCCACTTCCTGGCAACCATTTGAGAAGTGGGGGCTAGATTTTGTAGCGCCCATCTACCCTCCCACAATTCCAAAAAGAGAAAAATATCTCTTCATAGCTACAGATTATGCAACAAAGTGGGCTGAAGCTATTGCCTCCCCCGATTGCACTGCCCAAACTGTTGCTGATTTCATTTATAGTAGCATCATTTGCAGCTTTGGATGCCCACTTGAAATTTGTACAGATCAAGGTACACATTTTGTCAATAAGGTCCTGCAGGAAATTTTTAACAGGTATAAAATTCTACATAGGACCTCTTGTGCTTACTATCCAAGAGCCAATGGACAGGCTGAGTCGACAAATAAGGTTTTAATCTCAATGTTAAGAAAGGAGTGTATGTTGCAGCCCACTTCATGGGGCATTGCTTATCAAGGTACACTGTGGGCATACAGGTTAGCCTACAAAGAGGCCACAGGATATTCTCCATTCCAGCTAGTTTATGGCATATTGCCCATTGAGCCCTTTGAATTTTTACATGGTTCACCTAAGATAGCATTCATGCAGGGCAAGAAGGATTGTGAGGTCTCTGAGAGGCTCGGAGCACTACATAAAGTGGAGGATATTCGTCTACTAGCAACGAAACAATTGATAGAGACTCAAATGAAGAGGAAGGAGGCACATGATCGACATCTGTGGAACAACAACATTGAAGCAGGCATGTTAGTTCTTCTCCATAGACCTCATCTTCATACACAACTGAGAGGAAAATGGCTTCCACATTGGGAAGGACCTTATAGAGTCAAAACAATGCTGAATTGGGGTGCTGTGGAGTTAGAGACGCTGAAAGGAGAGGCCTTGCCACTGATCAACATATCACGGCTCAAGGCCTATCATCAACACACTTGAAGAAGTATGGATCACCTGGAACTGCAAAATCTGTCCAGGTTGTACATAGCTTTCTCATCACAATTTGCTCAATTTTAGTAGTTTTCTTTATCAATTTCATCCTTGATACTGGGGTTTTTAGAAAACCTAGAAAGCATTTCATAACCTCTGCAAAAGTAAAACTTTTGGGTATTTTTGGAAATTTTTCTAGCATTTTTAGCATTTTTCTGGCATTTTTATCCCTTTCCGATGTCATTTTCTTGCCAAATTTGAGGAATAAAGGAAGCTCCCTGTAGGTTTGATTGCAAAATTCTAGCTTAGGCCTGTAGCAAAATTTTTGAGAATTTTTTTGAGAATTTTTTTGAGAACTTTTTGAATTTTTTTGCAATTTTTCTGGATTTTTTATGTATTTTCTTTGATTTTTGGGGCAATTTAAAAAAAAAAAAGAGGCCCCATAGGGGGCGTTTTCTCTTTCTGCCAAAAAGAAAAAAAAGAAAAAAAAAACCACAAAACCCCCCCCCCCCCCCACCCCCCCCACCGACCACCACCGACCAAAACCGCCCCCCCCCCCCCCCCCCCCCCGCGCCCCCCCACCGACCACCACCGACCAAACCCCCCCCCCCCCCCCCCCCATTCTTTTTCCTTTTTTTATTTTATTTTTCTTTTGTTTTATTTTATTCTTTTTTATTTTATTTTATTTTGTTTTTAATTTCTTTACGATTATTTTTATTTTTATTTTTATTTTTATTTTAATTTTGATTTTTATTTTATTATCCGTACAGGCGTTCCAAAAAAAAAGGGTCTTTTTATTTTATTTTTTGTCTTCTAATTATATTTTAATATATATATATAATAATTTTTTTTTTCATTTTTATGGCTCAAAGCTTTTGGCTCTGGATCGTGCCCCGGTTGGCCGTTTTTTACAAAAAAGGAGTCATTTTCATGTTTTTTGGCACCTCTGGACTCAGTTTTTGGCTTTATTTTTCCAAATTCCCACATTTTCTCTGAGTTTTGGTCCAAACCCTCATTATTTGCACACATTTATCACATGTTTTTATTTACCCACATTGTCCACATGGTCTATTCTCACCTTATCTTTCCTTATGTTTAATAATATTCCATCTGTACCCTCTGTAGCCCTCCAGTTTGATCATTTTAGCCCCCCTCCAGGCCTTGATTCCTTCTTCCAACCCCTCCCTTTACGAATCTGCCCAGCCACATCCTTCACCCTCCCAGCCCCATCCATCTTCATACCCTCAGCCCTCCCTTCCCATTCCATTCTAACCTCCCATTGCCCCTCTTTTGCTTTTACATAACAAAATCCCACTTTTCGTTCTTTTCTGGTGCTTGTTCTGGTGGAATTGGTTGCTGCTCAGATGTTCTCTTCCAGATGTTGCAGCTCTATTCTCATGGTGTCCTCTATGTTCAAAGTTTTTGCTGTAGCTCTCCGGGACGGAGAGCACATTAGATGGTGGGCAACTGTTGAGCCCATAAAAGTCATGTTGGTCAAAGTCAACTGCAGTCAAAGTCAAAAGATCAAAGTCAACTGCTCAAAGTCAACTAGTCAAAGTCAACAAGTTCAAGGTCAAAGTCAACAGGTGCAAAGTCAAAGTGCTAAAGTGCAGGTGTCAAAGTGCACAGGTAGTGCACAATTAATTGTCCACAAAGGGTAAATTGGAGAAAGTGGGTTGCAGGTTGCAGAGGTATTTTCTCTAATTTCCCTAAGGTTCAAAGTGTGTTTTAAAGTATTTTGGAAGGTTCAGGTGAACCCCCCCTTAGGTGCAAAAGTGAGGACTTAAAAGAAAATGTGAAGGTATGTGAAGCGGAAACGTACGCACAGGTGAAACTATGGCCCCCCCATTAAAATTTTTGGTTTTAGTCTAAAGTCACTACAGGACAAAACAGTGAGTCGTTGGCTGCCACTTGTGAAGAAAATCTTGGGACATCAAAGTGAGCACCAAGATACCATTGCAATTAGGAGCGTACATGATCGACACACTCAAATCAAGGCAAGGGCCATTCTTGGACCAATCCTAGAGTAAGCAAGAGAGCATAGTCTAAGGAAGAAAGAGGAAGAAGTGCAAGAGTCACCAGTGTGCGACGCAGAGAAGTGGAAGTGAAGGAGTGCATAGGGAGTACCTAAGGGATTGTGCAGAGAGTGCTAAGCTATTCCCCCAAGTATCTCAAGGTCCCATTGCAGTGGGCGCGTGCCGACAGAAGGTATTCACTCCTCCCCCTTTGTGGAAGCTTGTTGCAAGGTGTGCACAAGGATAAGCTTGAAGCAGGTGGAGGTCTGGTGCAGAGGAGGCCGGCGACAAGAAGACTTTGGGATATTGGGTATTTTGTAATTGGGCACTCTGTGGAATTGTGCACAGAGAGGTATTGGCTTGTCTTGTACTTCAAACATTGTAATTTTCTTACTGTAATCAATCGGCAGAAGCTTCCAGGTGTATTATCTCTTCTTGTTTCTTCCCTTTTCTCCTACAAACCCTCCAACTCCTCCTTGTCTAAGAATCCACCAACAATTGTCATAAATCCAATCTTGTCCTAAGACAAGTGGTTCTGTAAGGTTCTCATCTTGACACACTAGCTCTTTGACTTTCATTGGAACATCTTGAAGGTAGATGGGAAGTTCCACCTCACCCAAACAAGGGGTTTCCACACCTCCCAATCCTATGAGATAAGCTTCTATGGGATGGATGTTCAACTGCAAGTCTTGGTAGTAGGACAGTCTAACTGCACTACTTGCTGCACCTGAGTCAATCAATGCTTTCACAGTCCTTGCACCCTTTCCTTGTCCTATCTCTATGGTCACAAAGGGATGTCGGTCAATGACTTGAGAAGTTGCTATGCCTGATTTTTGGCACATGTCCATGTGATATTTCGGGGCTTTTGAGTTGACATCTAGGCCTAGTCGCCTTAACTTATTTTGCCTTATGCGTTCTCTAGCCTCTGCTTGTGCTTCTTCTTTGACTCTCATCTCTTCTTCTTTTCATTTCTTAGCAGTGGTGAGTCTCATTAGCATGTCCTCTGTAAGAGGTTCTTGATATAACTTGACTCGACAACCACTGATATCGTTTGGCAAGATGTCACCTTCTAAAGTAGCCAATTGAACCGCACCGCTAGTGGAAATTCTATTAATGATCATGGGTCCGTATCCTCCTTTTCCAACTTACGGGCATGTTGCTTTAGCGTATAAACCAACACTAGATCTCCCTCTTTTAGTCCCTTATCCTTGATGTGTGCATCGAAGTATGCCCTTTGCCTTTTCTTTGCAGTGTAGATGCCTGTTGCCGCTCGTAGCCTCATCTCACCTAAGCATTCTAGATCAAAGATCCTGGAGGACAACTCATGTCCATTCCACTCATGCTCTTGTGCTTCCTTTAATGCAGGGATTAAGAAGTCCAATGGTAGCACTGCATTGTGTCCAAAGACCATCTGAAATGGGGTGGCATTGAGTACCGTTTTGTAGGCAACTCGATAAGCCCAAACAGCATGATGAAGCTGTTTGTCCCAATCAGAGCGTTTATTATTCACTAGTTTAGTCAAGACATTATAGAGGATCTTATTGGTGCTCTCGGTTTGTCCGTTAGCTTGTGGGTGATAAGGGGCAGACTTCTTATGTATCACCAAGAATTCTTGGAGAAGATTTTCAATGACTTCATTCAAGAAGTTTGTGCCTCTATCACTTACTAACTCTATTGGCAGTCCATATCTTGTGAACACATTCTCAAATAAGAACTTAGCTGTTGTTTGAGCATCATTCTTTGTTGTGGGTTTTTACTTCCACCCACTTTGTAAGGTAATATGTGGCTACAATAATATACTCTGTATGGGAGTTTCTAGCTGGGGGGTTAATAGGACCTATGAAGTCTATGCCCCACTTCGAAAATGCACGCCCTCCCATCATTGGCCTCAAAGGCATCTCGTCTTTTCTAACTGGATATTGTGCACGTTGGCATGTGTCACATTTCTTCACATAGGTATGAGCATCCATATGAAGAGTAGGCCACCAAAGTCCTGAGAATAGAATGGTCTTGATTACTCGGTCAGGACCAAAATGTCCACCTGCAACACTATTGTGTACAGTCTCTAAGACTTTCAAATAGTCTGATTCATGAATGCACAATCTAAGGTAATCATCCTTGCCTCTTTGATATAAGTTGTCTCCAACTAAAGCATAGTCCTGAGCCTCTTGCTCCATGCTTCGTCTTCTTGCTAGACTAGCCTCTTTGGGTAAGGTTCTCGATCTCATAAACTCTACTAATGGATCACTCCAATCAGGAATTAATGACACTTGATAAAGGGTGGCATGCTCCACTGGTGGTCTCTCTCTACAACTTGGACAATTCTTAATCCACTCATGTATCTCTTTGTCCATGCTAGGCCAATACACTCCTAAACGTTTCAGATTTTGTAATGTGTGCTGTTTAGAATAATGATTTCCTAGCAATCCTTCATGAGCTTGTTGCAACCAACTACTATGCTCATCGTCCTCAACACAACAAGCTAATACACCCTCAGTATCTTGTTTGTACATGCTTCCTGCCAATATGTGATATTTTTGTGATTTTACAATTTCTTCTTGTGATGTTTTCACATTCTTATTTGCAGGTCCAAAGGTTAGGACTAGTACCAGCTTATTTGCCCATTTAGGAACAACTTCTAAATTGAACAGATAAGCATCGGGTAGGTCATCAGACACTCCTTGAGGTGACTCTCCTGAAGTAATGCGAGAAAGGTGATCTGCCCGGAGGTGGGTTCTACCTTTTCTAACAACAACTTCAAAGTCATATTCCATTAGTAAGAGAAACCATCTTATTAAACATCCTGTATTGCAAGGTTTATTGACCAAATATAACAAAGCTTGATGATCAATGAAAAACTTGAACTTATTGGCCAATAGATAGTGCCTAAACTTCTTCACGGCATATACCATGCCTAAACCTTCTCTCTCTATTGTTGTATAATTTCGCTCAGCTGTAGTGAGCTATCTACTGGCATATGCTATAGGCAAATCTAGATTTCCTTCACATGTGGGTTGTGCTAGCACACATCCTATGGCATGATTGGAGGCATCCACACGGACATGGAATGGCTTATTCCAATCAGAAGTGGTCTATATTGGTGCTGTGCACAAACGTCTTTTAGTTCATTGAAGGAGTTCTCACATTCATCGTTCCACTCAAAATTTGTCAACAAACCATAAAGAGGTTTAGCTATGATCGCATACATGTGGATAAACCTACGGTAATATCCACAATGGCCCATAAAAGCTTGTACCTCTTTAATGTTCCTTGGCCTTGGTAACTCCGCTATGGCTCTTACTTTGTCCTCATCTGTTGAGATTCCGTTCTTAGAAACAATATGACCTAAGATTTTACCTTGACGCACCATGAACACACACTTTTTTGGGTTCAAAAACACTCGATATTGTCTACACTTGTTGAAGATTTGTCTGAGCTCAGGGATGTGAAATCTTCTTTCTTGGGAATGAGCACATAAATCATCCGCATACACTTCTAAGCTCTTTCACAAGAACTCTTTGAAGACATGACACATGAGCCTTTGGAATGTTGCAGGTGCATTGGTGAGCTCAAATGGCATCACACGAAATGCAAAGATTCCCCACTCTCTGGCAAAAGCTGTTTTGTGTTGATCTTCTGGGGCAATGGCTACTTGATTGTAACCTGAAAATCCATCATGGAAGCTATAAACTTCCTTGCCTGCAACACGCTCCAATAGGTGTTCCGTGATTGGAAGTGGATAACTATCTCTGATCGTAGCGACATTAACTTTTTTGAGGTTAATACATACTCGCAATTTTCCATTCTTCTTGGGCACTACTACAATGGGGGACACCCACTCAGTATGCTCAATCTCATAGATAAATCCAGCTTCAATTAGTCTATCAATTTCTTTTTTCATTTTAGCTGCATAAGTGTCATTATATGTGTAGGGCTTCTGTTTGGTGGGCTTGGCATCGGCATTCGTGGGGATCATATGAGAGCATATTCTTGGATCTACCCCTTTCAAGTCTCTATAGTGCCATGCAAACACATCCCTATATTCCCTTAATAGAGCTACGAACTCCATTTCTTCTCTTGAACTTAGGTCATCTCCTATGTACGTGCATTGCTCTTCGTTCCCTTCAATGGTCACAACAATCTTTTTGGTCTTTTCTTTATTATCATATGATTCTCCTATGATGGCCTCTCTCTTAGGCATTCGTACCAAACTTTTGCGGTCGTCAATTTCATATTTCTTGAAATTCTCTGGTACTTCAAACAATGATTGCTCCTCTTCTTGTTTCACTGCTTTTCTTTTCTTTTTCTTTTGACTGCTCTCACTTCCATCCTTTGAATTTTCCGTTTTAATACTTGTGAGAGGTTCTTCTTCTTTCTGGGTGAACACTCCTATATCTTCTAGATAGTGCTGCTCTGAGTTAAAGCAACTATCCATCACAATGGACTCTAGATCATCGTCATTCTCTTCTTCTTCTATGATATCACTAGGGTCACATTCTTCTAGCAAGGGCTAAAACATGAACACTGAAATATCATAACCTTCCTAATCACAATGAGGTGTCCATTGTTCTTCATTGACTGCAATGTCCATGGTAGCTAAGATTTCTGGCCAGCCATGAGGCTCAAATTCCTCATCTAGAAAGATTATTGGTGTGTAGGCTGGGTCTCTAACAGGTCTATCTCCTAGCAAAGTTCCTTCTTCTCTTGCCTTTAAACGTTTTTCCTCTTCCTCTACGACCTTGCACATCCACAAATGAGTATCTTCATGCAGCCAGGACGGATCAGGTGAACTTTCAGAATGCACAGAGATGGAATCTTCTTTCGCTTTGTGGATAGGATTCCACTGTAGGGGTGGTACATCTCTGAAGGAGTAATCCTTCAAATTGACCTTGGTGGTGACCCCTAAGTGTTGTAAGTACAAGGAGTTGGCTCCCCAATCCTGTGCTATTTGCAATTGTCGTAGGAAGGGTCTTCCTAGGATCATCTCATAAACATTATTTTTCTCAAAGTCACATATAGCAAATGTGTGCTCAAACTTTACACCACAAGTGGTTAGAGTTATCCCTTCGAGCAGTCCTAGAGGTCTTTCAAAATGACCATCAGCCATTTGAAGCTTCATTCTAGTTGGTCTTAATGTGGGTTTGCCCCATTGCTTCCACAAGGAGGTGGTCACAATGGCAACACCAGCACCTGAATCTATGATTGCTTTGGTTGTGTAACCTTGGTACGTGATTGGAAGATAAGTATTACCTTCTTCACCCTCACACATGTCCCCTATTTTGTCTAGAGGTATCTCTGGTACTTTCTTCTTAGATCCTCCTTTTGGCACATTCGAATCAAGTTCTAGGACCTGATCCTTCACATGGTTCCATAGCTCAGGTTTTGCTTTGAGTAGCTCTTCTACAGTGAGATGACACTAAACCTTAGTGTTCTTCACGACATCAAGGTTCCTTGGAATTATTGAGTCTTCATTTCTTACCAGTATTGTGGGAGCTCTGATCTGAAGAGGTTCAGATTCCCATGGGCCTGGAAATTGAGGTAGTTCTTCTAAGGTATTAGATTCAAAATCTAACCTTTCGTCTTCTTGTTGCTCCACTTGATCTCCGTAAATGGATGGAATGTCTTGGGGAAATTGATCATGAAGATCATCAATCTCAGGAATAGGAGGGGAGTTCCCTTCTCCTTGGCCCATTTCTCTTCCTATATTTCCCGCAAGAACCCTTGAGTGTACTGTTGAATTGAAGGAGGTATTCCAGCATCCGTGGAATTATGAACATAAGCTCCCATTGGTGGTGAGCTTCCTCTTTCAATAATTGGTTGAGCCTGTGGAGGTAAAGAAACTTGTGGTTTGTTTAGCAACTCCTCTAATCTTTCTAGTAAGCCCTGGAAGTGCAAATCCGGTTTGACAGAGTTTGTCTGATTGAACTTTTGACTAGTCTCGAGTATAGCTTGAGCTTGTTCTACCATTTTCATGCACATTTTCATCCGTTCAATCTCTAAATCTCCTCTAGGGTAACTCTTGTCTAGGTTTGCAGCTGTTGGCCCTTCTTATAGTCGAGCCTGGTAGGCCTTGAACATCATGTCCAAGCCTTCTGGGGTTGGATCCGCAAGAACAGACCCTGGTTGTGGTCTATTTACAATAGGTGGTGGGGTGGGATGAGATGGAGTGGATGGATTTTTGGCATGCGAGGGGTTTTGAGATGCAATGTCTTCTATTTTTGTTTTTGTGTCTTTCAAGCTTTCTTTTAGTTCTAATAACTTTTTATTCCACTTGCGATTGGCCTTATCTCTAGTATCTTTCCATGTTCTTGTTTTCCTCTTACTAGGCTCTCCTGATTCACTCGACTCCGATTGTTCTGCTGGTTTATCTTGTTTTAATGCTTGTGCCCTAGTAACTGCCTGTACATGAGCCACATTACTCCTACTTGCACCTAAATCCGCCACTAAGCCTACCACGTTAATGGGTGTAATCTTGGGTGCACTAGAGGGGTTTCTTGGACAATCTGTGGGGAGGTGGTCTTTGCCACATTCAGGACAAAAAGCTTGTATTGTGATAGCCTGACCTTGACTCGGAGATGGTGGGTGGGGACAATCACGAATGAAATGGTCACCTTGACACTTGAAACAACATCCTCTAGGGGCTTGTGGTCTCATTTGTCTCAATTGGGGCCTAGGGTTAGGATTTGAGTACATGACATTGGAGTATTCTAGCTCCCAATTTTGCTCCATAGGTGGTGCCTCATATTGATATGAGTAAATCTCACTATGCTTAGGCGACTCAGTGTAATAAGCATGTGGACTACCTTCATGGGAGTAGTTTGAACTATGAGCATGAGAGTCATTATCTGGTATCAATGGGGTTAGTGGCACCAATGCTCTATTTGGATTTTCCTCTCCCACAGCATACTTGACTGGAATCACATTCGCAGGAGCTGGTGGTTGGTTTCCCAAGACTGGTTGTGGCCTATATTGTGCCTGATATTGCTGTTGTGGTCGATAATATGGTTGTTGGTATTGGTTTTGATACCAACCTTGTTGGTAAGGTTGCTGATAAGTTTGTCTAACAACCTGCCTATTGTAGGGACAATCTTGAGCCGTGTGGTTCGTGTATTTTCTCTCAATAGTGCAATATGGAGCATTCATTTCTCTAATGTTTTGGTTTTACATTGGGCAAACATTAGCCATGTGGTCTCCCCCCACAGGTATAACATTGGTTCAATGAGGTGAATCTTTCTGTTTGTCTATTTTGGACTCCCAACCTCTTGGCAACTTGCTCAACTATCTCATCTATTTCTGTGGAGATTTTTGAAGTTTGACTAGGAGAACTATCAGAATCCTTATAGATTTTGGACAATCCTAACTCCTCACCCAAGTTATCTTCTATGTCAATGCACATCCACACACACTCTTCTATGGATCTAGGATCTTTCAAGTACAATATGATCTTAACTTTGTGCTCAGTAAGCCATCTAAGAACAAAGCCACTTGTTTGGCTGGTGTGGGTAACTCTGGAGCACGGCATCTTTCTAGGTACTGTCTGAACCTTCTACCTGCTAGTCGCACTGTTTCTTGGGGTGTCTGCTTGAAGCTATGGATCAAAGATGATGTGTTATGCCAGATACCACTCTTGGAAAATTCTACAATGAATTCATCTAGCGGTTGATCTATAGCACGATAGTTGCGACTACTCAGTGGTTGAAACCAAGCTAAGGCAGTGCCCTTAAGAGTCAAACCAAATGCCTCGTACTGGGTGAACAAATCCTCAACCTGTTCAGCTCTTAACACTTGTTTGAACTCGGCTACATGATCATAAGGATCTCGTGTCCCGTCAAAATAATTCTTCATTGCCTTGACCACTTGAGTGGGTCTAAGGGTTCTTGGGTGCTCTCGGGGTCTAGGCAATGGAAAATCATGTTCATCTCTTTGTTGCCTATGTGCTTGATGTCTCTCTCTTTCAGTTCTTTCATTTTTGAATCTTGATCTATTTTTGCCCACAGTGTGTGCAAAACTTACCTCAGGTCTCTCTCTATTTCTTTCTCTCTGGGCTTCATGAGCTTGGGATGATCCTACTCCTTGGAGGCCATGGGAAACATTGGATCTTGGTGGAGGGAAAATCAATTCACTCTTCCAAGTATATGCATGTCTATCATGTTCTGTTACCAAGAACATTTTCTCTGATGTGTTATCCAGGTAGACAACTTTGCCTGGTATCTCCGGATCCTTGAACTCGTAGATGATGACTATGCCCAATTGGCTAGGTTGATTTGGCTTGAATCTCCAAAAGGCTGCCTCTGTTTCTCTATTCAAGAATAGTTCTATGCTTTTGTTGTCTTGAGGGATCCAATCTGGAGTGATCACTCTTGTCAAAACTGACTTACCTCTAGGAGTCTGGGGGCCTTGTCCCACGTTTCCTTGTTCTAGGTCTCCTATCTCATTCTCATGAATGATATTTCCAAACTCATCGGTCCTATCTGGTAGGTTGGTGACCACATACATGGTTCCTTCCTTATCAATGTATGAACCCTCTTCGAACTTGACCACCGGGTGTTCAAGTCCAAAGGATTGATCTGGATTTTTGAGTTGGACCACTGATCGCCTCAGGCCATCCTCATAGATGCGAGCATCACGAATTCGTGGCTCCTCTTTCCCTATTTGATCATGTGGACTCAACCACTTAAGATTCTCTCACTTTTACATTAAGTAAACTCTTCAAAAGTTACAAGAGGTAGTTCACAAGTGAACTTTACATTGTCTTCATTTTAAGCTTCTTCTATGACTTTGTGGGACTCAAGCCAATACTTAGGCTTGTCATAGACTTGCTCCAACAGCTCCCCCTCAAGCCAAGTATGCTTGAGGTCTTCAATCTTCCAAGATTACCTGCAAACCAATCATAGCCTTGAATTTGCAAAGCTTTGTACCATCCAATGCTTTGGTTAGAATATCTGCACATTGTTGATGAGTGGACACATATGATCTTTGAATCTCTTTGCTTAGAACCTTCTCTCGTACATAGTGATAATGAACTTCAATATGTTTAGTCCTTGCATGAAAAATAGGATTAGCAGCCAAATGAATAGAACTCATATTGTCACCATAAATAGTTGGAGTTCCAAACTCCAATCCAAGATCTTTGAATAATGTCTTCATCCACATAGCTTCCTCAGTAGCTATGGCAAGACCTCTATATTCAGCTTCAGTAGAAGAGAGAGCAACTGTGGGTTGCTTCTTGGATGACCATGAAATAAGCTTTGAACCTGCAAAGGTAAGATAACCTGAAGTGCTCCTTCTATCTTCTTTGGAGCGAGCCCAATCTGCATCAAAAAATAGCTTCAAACCTAAATCATATAGATAAGGATAATAAAGTCCTTCATTTATGGTTCCTTTGAGATACTTGAGAATCCTTTTGGCAGCATCCATATGTGGTTTCCTTGGTGTGTGCATAAATTGGCTTAGCACACTCACACTGTAACATATATCTACTCTTGTCAATGTGGCATAGTTGAGACTACCCACTAGACTTTGATATGATGTGATGTCCTCTATGAGTTCACCTTCATGTGAGCTCAATTTGTGATTGACCTCCATTGGAGTACCTACGATCTTACAATCTTGCATCTTGAATTTTGCCAACATGTCCTTAATGTACTTTCTTTGAGTGAGAAACAAACCATGATCTTTGTAGACAACTTCCAAACCTAGAAAGTAGGTAAGTGAACCCAAATCACTTATCTTGAACTCTTCTCTCATCTGATCTTTGATCTTCTTCATACCATCTGCATCATTTCCTGTCAATATAATATCATCTACATATACACATAGGTAGATGATCTCAGAATTACTCTTTTTAATAAAGAGTGAAGGATATCACAAAACAAGAACACAAAAATTAGTATCAATAGAAATGTTCGTCATATGTCACTGTGCTCTTGTGCATGGGATTCTCCAGTGTGTCTATGCACGGCCGTGTAATGTGGCCCTATATTAATGCATACTTTGGAAATGCATGACCTACATGGTGCAAAAGACAGGGTTGTGCAAGGAGCACATGGTTGTTGCTCGTTCGAGGCTTTCGATGTTATTTGTGGAGGTTAATGTCGACCTTGGTGGAGGTATCCATTGAGTCTCGAACTGATGTAATCCTCCTTATTGGAGTCCATTTTAGAACATCATTTGGCACTGTAGAGGTCACTTCAGGCGTCTTCCTCTTTGGATGCTTTCTGAACTGTGGTATCCAGTGTGGTTGATGCTTTGGTTCGGTGGAGGCTACTTGCACTTTTGGCTTCCAAACCCATATCCTTTTTGCATGTCTTCCTACTAATGTTGAAGAGCTGATTTGATCTTCCTTTGGTCTCTGTACGTGGTTCTTACCCTTTTCTCTTTTTGGCTTCTTTGTTGAAACCTTTTGCATGTGGAAGAACAAAGGTTGTTGTGGGTGTAGGATCTTCTTAGGTACCCACATCTGTAATTGCCCTTGTTGAGCTGCAGCTAACTTCTTAGGCACCCAAACTTGTTGGATATCTTGTGACGGAGCTTGTCTGAGCTGCTTCCTTCGTCTTCTGGCTTGGTTAGTGTGCATGGATGGGATTTGTGGGGGTAAGGCTGGTGGTTGCTCTCCTTTGCGTACCCAGATCTGCTTCATGCCCGGAACCGCTTTTTTATCGAATGGTGTCTTTCTATTTGATGTAGCAGTTGCCGTGAACGGTTGTGTTTGCTTGTGTGGTGGGCTCACTACTGTGGCTACTTGAGTCTTTGGAGAAGAAGAAAGATCCACCCGCCTTCGAACCTGGTCTTCCACGATTGACTCCTTCTGCATCATAGAGCTTTTGACACATACAACATCTTCTTTCATATGATTAGTCTTGGAAGAACTAAGAGAGTGTGTGGTGCCATGATCTAGGAGCATGCAGTTCTCTAATTCTAATGTAATGCATTGTTCATGCACCCAAACTTGAAGAATTTGACTTCTTAGGTTTAAGTTAACTGCATGGTCATAGATCCAATCTTGACCCAAGACAAGTGGTTCTGTAAGGTTCTCATCTTGACATACTAGCGCTTTGACTTTCATTGGAACATCTTGAAGGTAGATGGGAAGTTCCACCTCGCCCAAACAAGGGGTTTCCACACCTCCCAATCCTATGAGATAAGCTTCTATGGGATTGATGTTCAACCCCAAGTCTTGGCAGTAGGAAAGTTTAACTGCACTACTTGCTGCACCTGAGTCAATCAATGCTTTCACCGTCCTTGCACCCTTCCCTTGTCCTATCTCTATGGTCACAAAGGGTCTTCGGTCAATGACCTGAGAAGTCGCAATGCCTGACTTTTGACACATATCCATGTGATATTTTGGGGCTTTTGAGTTGACATCTAGGCCTAATCGCCTTAACTTATTTTGCCTAATACGCTCTCTGGCCTCTTCCTGTGCTTCTTCTCTCACTCTTAACTCTTCTTCTTTTCGCTTCTTCGCAGTGTTGAGTCTCATTAGCATATCCTCAGTAAGAGGTTCTTGATATAGCTTGACTCTACAGCCACTAATATAATTTGGCAAGATATCTCCTTCTAGAGTGGCCAACTGAACTGCACCACTAGTGGAAATTCTATTAATGATCATGGGTCCATATCCTCTTTTTTCCAACTTACGGGCATGTTGTTTTAGTGTGTATACCAACACTAGATCTCCCTCTTTCAATCCCTTATCCTTGATGTGTGCATCAAAGTATGCCTTTTGCCTCTTCTTTGCAGCGTAGATGCCTGCTGCCGCTCGTAGCCTCGTTTCACCCAAGCGTTCGAGATCAAAGATCCTAGAGGACAATTCATGCCCATTCCACTCATACTCTTGTGCTACTTTTAAGGCAGGGATTAAGAAATCTAATGGTAGCACAGCGTTCTGTCCGAAGACCATCTGAAATGGGGTGGCGTTGAGTACCGTTTTGTAGGCAACTCGATAAGCCCAAACAGCATGATGAAGTTGTTTGTCCCAATCAGAGCGTTTATTATTCACCAGTTTTGTCAATACGTTACAGAGGATCTTATTGGTACTCTCGGCTTGTCCGTTGGCTTGTGGATGATAGGGGGCGGATTTCTTATGTATCACCAAGAATTCTTGGAGAAGATTTTCAATGACTTCATTCAAGAAGTGTGTGCCTCTATCGCTCACCAACTCTATTGGTAGTCCATATCTCGTGAACACATTCTCGAATAAGAACTTAGCCGTAGTCTGAGCATCATTCTTTGTTGTGGCTTTGACTTCTACCCACTTTGTAAGGTAATCTGTGGCTACAATGATGTACTCTGCATGGGAGTTTCTAGCTGGGGGGTTAATAGGACCTATGAAGTCTATGCCCCACTTTGAAAATGCACGTCCTCCCATCATTGGCCTCAAGGGCATCTCGTCTTTTCTCACTGGATATTGTGCACGTTGGCATGTGTCACATTTCTTCACATAGGTATGTGCATCCATATGAAGAGTGGGCCACCAAAGTCCTGAGAATAGAATGGTCTTAATCACTCGGTCAGGACCAAAATGTCCACCTGCAACACCACTGTGTGCAGTCTCTAAGACCCTTAAATAGTCTGATTCATGAACGCACAGTCTTAAGTAACCATCTTTACCTCTTCGGTATAGGTTCTCTCCTACTAAGGCATAGCCTTGAGCCTCTTGCTCCATATTTCGTCTTCTTGCTAGACTGGCCTCTTTGGGTAATCTTCCTGATCTCATAAACTCTACCAATGGAGCACTCCAATCTGGAATTAATGATACTTGATAAAGGGTCGCATGCTCCACTGGTGGTCTCTCTCTGCACATTGGACAATTCTTGATCCACTCATGTATTTCTTTGTCCATGCTAGGCCAATACACTCCTAAACGTTTCAAATTCTGCAATGTTCGTTGTTTAGAATAGTGATTTCCTAGCAATCCCTCATGAGCTTGCTGCAACCAACTACTATGTTCATCATCCTCGACACAGCAAGCTAAAACACCCCGAGTATCTTGTTTGTACATGCTTCCTGCCAATATGTGATATTTTTGTGATTTTACAATTTCTTCTTGTGATGTTTGCACGTTCTTATTTGCGGGGCCGAAGGTTAGGACTGGTACCAACTTATTTGCCCATTTAGGAACAACTTCCAAATTGAACAGATAAGCATCAGGTAGTTCATCAGACACTCCTTGTGGTGACTCTCCTGAAGTAATGCGAGAAAGGTGATCTGCCCGAAGGTGGGTTCTACCTTTCCTGACAACAACTTCAAAGTCATACTCCATTAGTAAGAGGAACCATCTTACTAAGCGTCCAGTATTGCAAGGTTTATTGACCAAATATAACAAAGCTTGATGATCAGTGAAGAACTTGAACTTGTTGGCCAATAAATAGTGTCTAAACTTCTTTACAGCATATACCATGCCTAAACCTTCTCGCTCGGTTGTGGTATAATTTCTTTCGGCTGGGTTTAGTTGTCTACTAGCATATGCTATGGGCAAATCTAAATTCCCTTCACCTGTGGGTTGTGCCAGCACACATCCTATGGCATGATTGGATGCATCCACATGGACATGGAATGGTTTATTCCAATCAGGAGTGGTCAGTATTGGTGCTGTGCACAAACGTTTCTTCAGTTCATTGAAAGAATTCTCGCATTCGTCGTTCCACTCAAAATTAGACAACAAGGCATAAAGGGGTCTAGCTATGATCGCGTACATGTGGATAAACCTACGGTAATATCCACAATGGCCCATAAAGGCTTGTACCTCTTTAACATTCCTTGGCCTTGGCAGCTCCGCTATGGCTCGTACCTTATCTTCATCCGTTGAGATTCCATTCTTAGAAACAATATGACCGAGGATTTTACCTTGACGCACCATGAACACACACTTTTCTGGGTTCAGACACACTCGATATTCTCTACACTTGTTGAAGATTTGTCTGAGTTCAGGGATGTGAACCCTTCTTTCTTGGGAATGAGCACATAAATCATCCACATACACTTCTAAGCTCTTTCGCAAGAACTCTTTGAAGACATGACACATGAGCCTTTGGAATGTTGCAGGTGCATTGGTGAGCCCAAATGGCATCACCCGAAATGCAAAGATTCCCCACTCTGTAGCAAAAGCTGTTTTGTGTTGATCTTCTGGGGCAATGGCTACTTGATTGTAACCTGAAAATCCATCAAGGAAGCTATAAACTTCCTTGCCTGCAACACGCTCCAATAGGTGTTCTGTGATTGGAAGTGGATAACTATCTCTAATCGTAGCGGCGTTAACTTTTTTAAGGTTAATACACACTCGCAACTTCCCGTTCTTCTTGGGTACCACAACAATGGGGGACACCCATTCGGTATGCTCAATCTCATAGATGAATCCGGCTTCAATCAACCTATCAATTTCTTCTTTTATTTTTGCTGCATAGGTATCATTATATGTGTAGGGCTTCTGTTTGGTGGGCTTAGCATCAGCAGTCATGGGGATAGTATGAGAGCAAATTCTTGGATCTACCCCTTTCAAGTCTCTATAGTGCCATGCAAACACATCCCTATATTCCCTTAATAGAGCTATGAGCTCCATTTCTTCTCTTGCACTTAGGTCATCTCCTATATATGTGCATCTCTCTTCGTTCTCTTCAATGGTCACTACAATCTTCTTGGTCTTTTCTTTATTATCATATGATTCTCCTATGATGGCCTCTCTCTTAGGCATTCGTACCAAAATTTTGCGGTCGTCAACTTCATATTTCTTGAAGTTTTCTGGTACTTCAAACAATGATTCCTCCTTTTCTTGTTTCACTGCTTTTCTTTTCTTTTTCTTTTGACTACTCTCACTTCCATCCTTTGAGTTTACTGTTTTAATACTTGTGAGAGGTTCTTCTTCTTTCTGGGTGAACACTCCTATATCTTCTAGATAGTGCTGCTCTGAGTTACAGCAACTATCCATCACAATAGACTCCAGATCATCGTCATTCTCTTCTTCTTCTATGACATCACTAGGGTCACATTCTTCTAGCAAGGGTTGACACATGAACACTGAGATATCATAACCCTCCTCATCACAATGAGGTGTCCACTGTTCCTCATTGACAGCAATGTCCATGGTGGCTAAGATTTCTGGCCAGCCATGAGGCTCAAACTCCTCATCTGGAAAGATCATCGGTGTGTAGGCTGGGTCTCTAACTGGTCTATCTCCTAGCGAAGTTCCTTCTTCTCTTGCCTTTAAACGTTTTTCCTCTTCCTTTGCGACCTTGCACATCCACAAATGAGTATCTTCATGCAGCCATGATGGATCAGGTGAACTTTCAGAATGCACAGAGATGGAATCTTCTTTCGCTTTGTGGATAGAATTCCATTGTAGGGGTGGTACATCTCTGAAGGTGTAATCCTTCAAATTGACCTTAGTGGTGACCCCTAAGTGCTGTAAGTACAAGGAGTTAGTTCCCCAATCCTGTACTATTTGCAATTGTCGTAGGAAGGGTCTTCCTAGGATCATCTCAAAGACATTATTTTTCTCAAAGTCACATATAGCAAATGTGTGCTCAAATTCTACACCACAAGTGGTTAGAGTGATCCCTTCTAGCAATCCTAGAGGTCTTTCAAAATGACCATCAGCCATTTGAAGCTTCATTCTAGTTGGTCTTAATGTGGGCTTGTCCCATTGCTTCCACAAGGAGGTGGTCGCAATAGCAACACCAGCACCTGAATCTATGATTGCTTTGGTTGTGTAACCTTGGTAGGTGATGGGAAGATAAGTATTACCTTCTTCACCCTCACACATGTCCCCTATTTTGTCTAGAGGTATCTCTGGTACCCTTTGCTTGGAGCCTGCTTTTGGCATGTTGGAATCAAGTTCTGGAACCTGATCCTTCACATGATTCCAGAGCTCAGGTTTTGCTTTGAGCAGCTCTTCTACCGTGAGATGACACTGAACCTTAGTGTTCTTCACGACATCAGCGTTCCTTGGAACCACTGAGTCTTCATTTCTTACCAGTATTGTGGGAGCTCTAATCTGGAGTGATTCAGATTCCCATGGGCCTGGAAATTGAGGCAGTTCTTCTAAGGTATTAGATTCAAAATCTAACCTTTCGTCCTCTTGTTGTTCTGCTTCATCTTCGTAAATAGATGGGATGTCTTGGGGAAATTGATCATGAAGATCATCAATCTCAGGAATAGGAGGGGAATTACCCTTCTCCTTGGCCCATTTCTCTTCTTGTATTTCCCGCAAGAATTCTTGAGAGTACTGGTGAATAGAAGGAGGTATTCCAGCATCCGTGGAATTAGGAACATAAGCTCCCCTGGGTGGTGAGCTTCCTCTTTCAATAACTGGTTGAGCCTGTGGAGGTAAAGAAACTTGTGGTTTGTTTACCAACTGCTCTAATCGTTCTAGTAAGCCCTGGAAATGCAAATCCGATTTGATAGAGTTTGTCTGATTGAACTTTTGACTAGTCTCAAGTATGGCTTGAGCTTGTTCTACCATTTTCATGCACATTTTCATCCGTTCAATCTCTAAATCTGCTCTAGGGTAACTCTTGTCTATGTTTGCCGCTGTAGGCCCTTCTTGAAGTCGAGCCTGGTAGGCCTTGAACATCATGTCCAAGCCTTCTGGGGTTGGATCTGCAAGAACAGACCCTGGTTGCGGTCTATTTACAATGGGTGGTGGGGTGGGATGAGGTGGAGTGGATGGAGTTTCGGCATGCGAGGGGCTTTGAGATGCAATGTCTTCTATTTTTGTTTTCGCTTCTTTTAAGCTTTCTTCTAGTTCCGATAACTTTTTATTCCACTTGCGATTGGCCTTCTCTCTGGTATCCTTCCATGTTCTTGTTTTCCTCTTACTAGGCTCTCCCGATTCACTCGACTCTGATTGTTCTACTGGTTTATCCTGTTTTAAGGCTTGTGCTCTAGTGACAGCTTGTATAGGAGCCACATTGCTACTACTTGAACTTGGATCTACCACTAAGCCTACCACATTAATGGGTGTAATCTTGGGTGCACTAGAGGGGTTTCTTGGACAATCTCTGGGGAGGTGGTCTTTGCCACAATCAGGACAAAAAGCCTGTATTGTGATAGCCTGTCCTTGACTCGGAGATGGTGGGTGGGGACAGTCACGAATGAAATGGTCACCATGACATCTGAAACAAGATCCTCTTGGGGCTTGTGGTCTCATTTGTCTCAACTGGGGCCTAGGGTTAGGATTTGTGTACATGACATTGGAGTATTCTGGCTCCCAATTTTGCTCCATAGGCAGTGCCTCATATTGATACGAGTAAATCTCACTATGTTCAGGTGACTCTGTGTAATAAGCATGTGGACTACCTTCATGGGAGTAGTCTGAACTATGAGCATGAGAGTCATTATCTGGTATCAATGGGGTTAGTGGCACCAAAGCTCTATTTGGATTTTCCTCTCCCACAGCATACTTGACTGGAATCACGTTGGCTAGAGCTGGTGGTTGGTTTACCAAGACAGGTTGTGGCCTATATGGTACCTGATATTGCTGTTGTGGTCTGTAATATGGCTGTTGGTATTGATTCTGATACCTACCTTGTGGGTAAGGTTGCTGATAATTTTGTCTAACAGCCTGCCTATTGTAGGGACAATCTTGAGCCGTGTGGTTTGTGTATTTTCTCTCAATAGTGCAATATGGAGCATTCCTTTCTCTAATGTTTTGGTTTTGCATTGGGCATACCTTAGCCATGTGGTCACCCCCGCAAGTATAGCACCGATTCAATGAAGTGACTCTCTGTGTTTGTTTATTTTGGACTCCCAGCTTCTTGGCAACTTGCTCAGCTATCTCTTCTATTTCTGTGGAGGTCTTTGAAGTATGACTAGTAGAACTATCCGAATCTTTGTAGAGTTTGGACAATCCTAACTCCTCACCCAAGTTATCTTCTATGTCTATGCACGTCCGCACACACTCTTCTATGGATCTAGGATCTTTCAAGTATACATAGGATCTTAACTTTGTGCTCAATAAGCCATCTAAAAACAAAGCCACTTGTTTGGCTGGTGTGGGTAGCTCTGGAGCAGGGCATCTTTCGAGGTACTGTCTGAACCTTCTACCTGCTAGTCGCACTGTTTCTTGGGGTGTCTGCTTGAAACTATGGATCAGGGACGATGTGTTATGCCTGATACCACTCTTGGAAAATTCTACAATGAATTCGTCTAGCAGTTGACCTATATCGCGATAGCTGCTTCTACTCAATGGTTGAAACCAAGCTAAGGCCGTGCCTTTAAGGGTCAAACCAAATGCCTCGTACTGGGTGAACCAGTCCTCGATTTGTTCGGCTCTCAGCACTTGTTTGTACTCGGCCACATGATCATAAGGATCCCCTGTCCCATCGAAATAGTTCTTCATTGCCTTGATCACGTGATTGGGTTTAAGGGTTCTTGGGTACTCCCGGGGTCTAGGCAATGGAAAATCCTGTTCATCTCTTTGTTGCCTATGTGCTTGATGTCTCTCTCTTTCAGGTCTTTCATTTTCAAATCCTGACCTATTCCTGCCCACGGTGTGTGCAAAACTTACCTCAGGTCTCTCTCTAGTTCTTTCTCTCTGGGCTTCATGAGCCTGGGATGATCCTACACCTTGGAGGCCATGGGAAACATTGGATCTTGGTGGGGGGAAAATCATGTCATTCTTCCATGTATATGCATGTCTATCATGTTTCGTTACCAAGAAAATTTTCTCTGATGTGTTATCCAGGTAGACAACTTTGCCTGGTATCTCAGGATCTTTGAATTCATAGATGATAACTATGCCCAATTGGCTAGGTTGATCTGGCTTGAACCTCCAAAAGGCTTCCTCTGTTTCTCTATTCAAAAATAGTTCTATGCTTTTGTTGTCTTGAGGGATCCAGTCCGGAGTGATCACTCGGGTCAAAACTGACTTACCTCTAGGAGTCTGGGGTCCTTGTCCTACGTTTCCTTGTTCTAGGTCTCCTATCTCATTCTCATGAATGATATTTCCAAACTCATCGGTCCTATCTGGTTGGTTGGTAACCACATACATGGTTCCTTCCTTATCAATGTATGAACCCTCTTCGAACTTGACCACCGGGTGTTCAAGTCCAAAGGATTGATCTGGATTTTTGAGTTGGACCACTGATCGCCTCAGACTATCCTCATAGATGCGAGCACCTAATTGGTTGGTCCGAATATATTCCAACTGTGTCTTATAGGGACCTTCCGGTGTTTGTAGATGGGCAGTCCCTGAGCCACCTGCAGGTTTTCCCATACTAAAAGACATTTCTGAATCACTTGTGTCCGATCTGAGTAAAAGATGACCACTTAGTTGTTGTGCCCAAGACTTGGATGTATGGTTGACACTAGCCTCAGAAGATCTAATGCTTTGTTTATCCTTGCTTAAGTGTCTACCAGATCTCAGGTTCATAAGCTTTAGTCAAGAGTCCAAATTTTCCCTTTGGTATGGTTCACAATTCTTTAGAGCCCCCTTGGTTCCCTAGTCCCACCTGAGGGTCAACTTCAAATTATCCTATCTCAAAATCAACGCATTATTCTTGAAAAAAAACAGTTGAGATCGTGTAGGATTTGAAACGAGCTTTCCAACAAGCTATAGAGCTCAAAAAATGGACTTTGGATGAGAAAGTTATGTCAAATCAGGCTCCTGGGGGTCAAAACAGGCAAACAGGACCTTTGGAGAAAATCGCGATTTTGTGAACTTTCTGAAAATCGCGATGCTGTGAAGTCAAAAAAATCGCGATGTTGAGCACAAAATCGTGTTTTTGAAAATCGCGATGTTGATCACAAAATCGTGATTTGAAAATCGCGATGTTGATCACAAAATCGTGTTTCTGAAAATCGCGATGTTGATCACAAAATCGTGCTTCTGAAAATCGCGATGTTGATCACAAAATCGTGTTTCAGAGAATCGCGATGTTGATCACAAAATCGTGTTTCAGAGAATCGCGATGTTGATCACAAAATCGTGTTTCTGAAAATCGCGATGTTGATCACAAAATCGTGTTTCAGAGAATCGCGATGTTGATCACAAAATCGTGTTTCAGAGAATCGCGATGTTGATCACAAAATCGTGTTTCAGAGAATCGCGATGTTGATCACAAAATCGTGTTTCTGAAAATCGCGATGTTGATCACAAAATCGTGTTTCTGAAAATCGCGATGTTGATCACAAAATCGTGTTTCTGAAAATCGCGATGTTGATCACAAAATCGTGTTTCAGAGAATCGCGATGTTGATCACAAAATCGTGTTTCAGAGAATCGCGATGTTGATCACAAAATCGTGTTTCTGAAAATCGCGATGTTGATCACAAAATCGTGTTTCAGAGAATCGCGATGTTGATCACAAAATCGTGTTTCAGAGAATCGCGATGTTGATCACAAAATCGTGTTTCTGAAAATCGCGATGTTGATCACAAAATCGTGTTTCAGAGAATCGCGATGTTGATCACAAAATCGTGTTTCAGAGAATCGCGATGTTGATCACAAAATCGTGTTTCAGAGAATCGCGATGTTGATCACAAAATCGTGTTTCTGAAAATCGCGATTTTGACTCAGAGAATCGTGATTCACAAAATCGTGTTTTTTTTCACAATCGTGTTTTTGATATAAAAATCGCGATTTTGAGCAGAAAATGGTGAATTGAAAATCGCGATTTTGAGCAAAAATTCGTGTTTTCTCAAAATCGTGTTTTTGACTTGAAAATCGCGATTTTGTCCCACAGAATCGTGTTTTTCTCAAAATCGTATTTTTGGCTGAAAATCGTGATTTGTGAGAATCGCGATTTTGAGCAGAAAGTCGTGTTTTTCACAAAATCGTGTTTTTTTGCTGAAAATCGTGATTGGTGAAAATCGCGATTTTGAGCAGAGAATCGTGTTTTTTGAAAATCGTATTTTTCACATGAAAATCGCGATGTTGAGCACAAAATCGTGTTTTTGAAAATCGCGATTTTGAGCAAAAAATCGTGTTTTCACAGAATCGCCTTTTTAACAAAATCGTGTTTTTGCTGAAAATCGTGATTGGTGAGAATCGCGATTTTGAGCAGAGAATCGTGTTTTTTTGAGAATCGCGATTTTGAGCAGAGAATCGTGTTTTTTTTTTTTTTTTTTTTTTTTTGAGAAAAACACAGAATCGCGATTTTTTTTCAACCAACTTTTAGGCGGGAAAACTGAAAATCGTGAATTTTCAAAAAATTTTGAATTTTCACAGAATCGCGATTTTCATCACAGAATCGCGTTTTTTGGCGGGAAATTCAAATTTCTGAGCGCCGGCTATGGCGAGCTCTGTATGAGCAGAAAATCATGAAAAAAATACAGCGCTTGCTCTCCCTTGCACCTCCTAACTCCTTCCCACACAATAATGCATGAAAAATGGTATGAAGATGGTGAAATTGCACTAAAAAACAAGAATTTTCTATGAAGAAGAAGATGGAAGAAGGTGGAGATGATGATGATGATGAAGATGAAGAGGAAAAAACAGAAAATGAACTGAAATGACAGTGTTTTTACCTTCCAACGTCGCAAATCTACGATCTTACCATCACAACGCTCGTCCTCGAAGCTCTCTCCCCGGCAACGGCGCCAAAATTTGGTGTAGCTCAAGCGTAAGCACCACCTCCTTTACTTGTCAATCCGCGGAGACGTGAGGACCGGTATGAAGACCACGAGCAAGTGAAGGCACAAGTGCGTGAGTGAAAGCACACAAACATGCACACACATACACACACACGCGCACAAAGTAAGATCAAAGAGAGGAACAATGGAAAGCTTAGATTGCAAAAGAGTTCTCTTACAAAAGTTCTATTCTCTAACAAGCTAACCCCAAAAATGAGCTCTCTAGCTCTTTTTATAGTTTTTTGACTAGTTTTGGCCCTGTCCAGACCTAGTGTCCGGCCTAGTTAAAAATTAGGTTCCAGGGCTTATTTGAGGGCTCAAACGAAGTCTAAAAATTATGAAAATTGGTACGGTGGTACTTCTAATACTCCTCAAGCTCGAGGACTCCTCGGCTTGAACAAAATGGAGTTACTAAAAATAGATAATGGTATTTACAATGGTTTCTAGTGATGAAAATCACTATTTTTGTAGGGGATTCTTCTGAAAATTTGACATACACTTCTTGGAGCTCCCTACTTGCTCTCTCTTCTTCTATGTCCACTTCTTTGATGTGCTTCCATGCTTTGTCTTTGACCTTGAGCTTCAACAAACCCCAAATAGATTTTGAGGAAGAAGAGGATATTCTAAATTGGCTCCAAGCAGGCAACTCTTCCTCTTGTTTTGGAATTTTTCTTAATAATTCTTGCACGATTGAAGGTTATGATGAAGATAAGGACAAAGTCCAGGTTGATGGATTGGGAGAGCCCATCACAGACCACAGAAGGGGCAGGAAGACACCCCTCAAATACAACTTGGAGGAGGATATGACAACCACAGATAAAGAGGTTAATAAAGCTAAAGGCAAGGTAAAAAATTCTAGTGAAGAATGTTCTTTCCCAATTCAAGAAATCCCTGCAGGATGGATGCAGGACAAGGAGGAACACATTGAAGTCCAAAATACACCTGCTTATGAAGCAATGCACGAAAAGCTAGTAGAAGAAGACAAGGAAGCAGATGCACACGAAGATAATATGGTAGAGAGAAATCATGTCCAAGAAATACAATTAGGCACTCAAGACAATAATCAGCCAGTTTTGGTGGCCACTTGGTTGTGGAGCCACCCAGGGCTCCTTAAAAAGGTAAAATCATTTTTGACCCAGTATATAGATGTTTTTGCCTGGCATTATAAAGAATTAGAAGGAGTGCCTGCAACTTATGGAGAGCACAAAATCCCTCTGGTTGATGGAGCCAAACCCATAAGAGGAAAGAGTTATAGACTTAATCCAAAATATGCTGAAGCTGTCTATGTGGAAATCCAAAAGATGGAGGATGCAGGAATCATCATTCCTGTAGAACACTCAGAGTGGCTCTCACCTATGGTTATAGTACCAAAGAAGAATACTAATAAAATCAGAATTTGTCTTGACTTTAGAGCACTCAACAAGGTGACCATTCCAGATGGTTTCCGAATGCCTTTTGCAGAACAGGTCATTGAAGAAGTGGCTGGGCATGCATTATATAGCTTTATGGATGGATTCAGTGGCTATAACCAAATATCAATACATCTAGAGGATCGTGAAAAGACTGCTTTTATCACACCTTGGGGAACATATGTGTATGTAAAAATGCCATTTGGGCTCAGAAATGCTCCAACCACCTTTAACAGAACGGTCAATCTCATTTTTGGCCCCCTATTGCTGGAATCACTTAGAATCTTCATGGACGACTTCTCTTCGTTTTCAGGATCTCACAAAGAAACTCCTCTAGATTGTTTGGACCACCACTTGAGGCAGCTGCAGAATGTTTTCAAAAGATGCAGGGAGACTAAGTTAAAGCTCAATCCAAACAAATGTCATTTCCTTGTGACAGAAGGAACTCTCTTAGGACATGTGGTGTCGGCTAAAGGTATGGCCCCAGATCCTGACAAAATCATTTCTATATTAAAGTAGCCTAAACCTAAATCCCCTAAAGAGATTCAGAGTTTCTTGGGGCATACTGGATACCATAGAAGGTTTATCAAAATGTATGCAGAGATAGCCAGACCTCTGGCTAGACTTACAGGTAAGGAAGTACCTTTTAAATGGGAAGAAGAGGAGGAAAAAGCATATCAAACATTACGGTCAAGGTTAGTGTCTGCTCCTATTTTCGTCACACCTGAGTGGTCAAAAATCTTTCATATAGATGCCAGTGCCTATGCAGTGGGGGCAGTTTTGACCCAACCCAATGAAGAATTTAAAGTGGACAGACCAATTCAATATGCCAGTAGAATCTTGACCAAGGCTGAAAGGAATTACAGTACTACAGAAAGGGAAGCCCTAGCAATGGTCTTTGCTGTCCAAAAATTCCATCATTACTTACTGGGAGTAAAATTTATTATTATAACAGATCACCAACCACTAAAATATCTACTCAACAAACCACAAGCCACTGGTAGAATATGGAGGTGGTTATTGTTGTTCCAAGAGTTTGATTTTTCTGTAGTCCATAAACCAGGTAAAGAAAATGTTATGGCGGATCACCTATCCAGAATCAATATGATGAATCAAACCAGTGGAATCAATGATGAATTTCGAGATGCTCATCTGTTTGCTGTACAAGCTCGAGGTTGGTATTATGATATCAAAAATTTCATTAAAACTGGGTTGTATCCAGAAAAGGTTAGTGCTGTGCAAAAGAAGAGACTGCTAATCAAGAGTAGACCATATACCTTCATTGAAGATAAATTGTATAGACAAGGCAAGGATGAGAGGTTCAGGAAGTGCTTGGAAGAAGAAGAAGTGAGGAAATTCCTCCACTCTACACATGAAGGACCAGGTGGTGGGCACCTTCCAGGGCATATTATGAGTCAGAGGATACTGGATGCTGGTCTATGGTGGCCTACACTATTTAGGGATGCAGATGAATGGGGAAAGGCATGTGACATTTGCCAGAGGTGTGGACCTAAGCCAACAAAGCAGAGGCATAACCCCTTGGTTGTTTCCACTTCCTGGCAACCATTTGAGAAGTGGGGGCTAGATTTTGTAGCGCCCATCTACCCTCCCACAATTCCAAAAAGAGAAAAATATCTCTTCATAGCTACAGATTATGCAAGAAAGTGGGCTGAAGCTATTGCCTCCCCCGATTGCACTGCCCAAACTGTTGCTGATTTCATTTATAGTAGCATCATTTGCAGGTTTGGATGCCCACTTGAAATTTGTACAGATCAAGGTACACATTTTGTCAATAAGGTCCTGCAGGAAATTTTTAACAGGTATAAAATTCTACATAGGACCTCTTGTGCTTACTATCCAAGAGCCAATGGACAGGCTGAGTCGACAAATAAGGTTTTAATCTCAATGTTAAGAAAGGAGTGTATGTTGCAGCCCACTTCATGGGGCATTGCTTATCAAGGTACACTGTGGGCATACAGGTTAGCCTACAAAGAGGCCACAGGATATTCTCCATTCCAGCTAGTTTATGGCATATTGCCCATTGAGCCCTTTGAATTTTTACATGGTTCACCTAAGATAGCATTCATGCAGGGCAAGAAGGATTGTGAGGTCTCTGAGAGGCTCGGAGCACTACATAAAGTGGAGGATATTCGTCTACTAGCAACGAAACAATTGATAGAGACTCAAATGAAGAGGAAGGAGGCACATGATCGACATCTGTGGAACAACAACATTGAAGCAGGCATGTTAGTTCTTCTCCATAGACCTCATCTTCATACACAACTGAGAGGAAAATGGCTTCCACATTGGGAAGGACCTTATAGAGTCAAAACAATGCTGAATTGGGGTGCTGTGGAGTTAGAGACGCTGAAAGGAGAGGCCTTGCCACTAATCAACATATCACGGCTCAAGGCCTATCATCAACACACTTGAAGAAGTATGGATCACCTGGAACTGCAAAATCTGTCCAGGTTGTACATAGCTTTCTCATCACAATTTGCTCAATTTTAGTAGTTTTCTTTATCAATTTCATCCTTGATACTGGGGTTTTTAGAAAACCTAGAAAGCATTTCATAACCTCTGCAAAAGTAAAACTTTTGGGTATTTTTGGAAATTTTTCTAGCATTTTTAGCATTTTTCTGGCATTTTTATCCCTTTCCGATGTCATTTTCTTGCCAAATTTGAGGAATAAAGGAAGCTCCCTGTAGGTTTGATTGCAAAATTCTAGCTTAGGCCTGTAGCAAAATTTTTGAGAATTTTTTTGAGAATTTTTTTGAGAACTTTTTGAATTTTTTTGCAATTTTTCTGGATTTTTTATGTATTTTCTTTGATTTTTGGGGCAATTAAAAAAAAAAAAAGAGGCCCCATAGGGGGCGTTTTCTCTTTCTGCCAAAAAGAAAAAAAAGAAAAAAAAAAACCACAAAACCCCCCCCCCCCCACCCCCCCCACCGACCACCACCGACCAAAACCGCCCCCCCCCCCCCCCCCCCCCCCCCGCGCCCCCCCACCGACCACCACCGACCAAACCCCCCCCCCCCCCCCATTCTTTTTCCTTTTTTTATTTTATTTTTCTTTTGTTTTATTTTATTCTTTTTTATTTTATTTTATTTTGTTTTTAATTTCTTTACGATTATTTTTATTTTTATTTTTATTTTTATTTTAATTTTGATTTTTATTTTATTATCCGTACAGGCGTTCCAAAAAAAAAGGGTCTTTTTATTTTATTTTTTGTCTTCTAATTATATTTTAATATATATATATAATAATTTTTTTTTTCATTTTTATGGCTCAAAGCTTTTGGCTCTGGATCGTGCCCCGGTTGGCCGTTTTTTACAAAAAAGGAGTCATTTTCATGTTTTTTGGCACCTCTGGACTCAGTTTTTGGCTTTATTTTTCCAAATTCCCACATTTTCTCTGAGTTTTGGTCCAAACCCTCATTATTTGCACACATTTATCACATGTTTTTATTTACCCACATTGTCCACATGGTCTATTCTCACCTTATCTTTCCTTATGTTTAATAATATTCCATCTGTACCCTCTGTAGCCCTCCAGTTTGATCATTTTAGCCCCCCTCCAGGCCTTGATTCCTTCTTCCAACCCCTCCCTTTACCAATCTGCCCAGCCACATCCTTCACCCTCCCAGCCCCATCCATCTTCATACCCTCAGCCCTCCCTTCCCATTCCATTCTAACCTCCCATTGCCCCTCTTTTGCTTTTACATAACAAAATCCCACTTTTCGTTCTTTTCTGGTGCTTGTTCTGGTGGAATTGGTTGCTGCTCAGATGTTCTCTTCCAGATGTTGCAGCTCTATTCTCATGGTGTCCTCTATGTTCAAAGTTTTTGCTGTAGCTCTCCGGGACGGAGAGCACATTAGATGGTGGGCAACTGTTGAGCCCATAAAAGTCATGTTGGTCAAAGTCAACTGCAGTCAAAGTCAAAAGATCAAAGTCAACTGCTCAAAGTCAACTAGTCAAAGTTAACAAGTTCAAGGTCAAAGTCAACAGGTGCAAAGTCAAAGTGCTAAAGTGCAGGTGTCAAAGTGCACAGGTAGTGCACAATTAATTGTCCACAAAGGGTAAATTGGAGAAAGTGGGTTGCAGGTTGCAGAGGTATTTTCTCTAATTTCCCTAAGGTTCAAAGTGTGTTTTAAAGTATTTTGGAAGGTTCAGGTGAACCCCCCCTTAGGTGCAAAAGTGAGGACTTAAAAGAAAATGTGAAGGTATGTGAAGCGGAAACGTACGCACAGGTGAAACTATGGCCCCCCCATTAAAATTTTTGGTTTTAGTCTAAAGTCACTACAGGACAAAACAGTGAGTCGTTGGCTGCCACTTGTGAAGAAAATCTTGGGACATCAAAGTGAGCACCAAGATACCATTGCAGTTAGGAGCGTACATGATCGACACACTCAAATCAAGGCAAGGGCCATTCTTGGACCAATCCTAGAGTAAGCAAGAGAGCATAGTCTAAGGAAGAAAGAGGAAGAAGTGCAAGAGTCACCAGTGTGCGACGCAGAGAAGTGGAAGTGAAGGAGTGCATAGGGAGTACCTAAGGGATTGTGCAGAGAGTGCTAAGCTATTCCCCCAAGTATCTCAAGGTCCCATTGCAGTGGGCGCGTGCCGACAGAAGGTATTCACTCCTCCCCCTTTGTGGAAGCTTGTTGCAAGGTGTGCACAAGGATAAGCTTGAAGCAGGTGGAGGTCTGGTGCAGAGGAGGCCGGCGACAAGAAGACTTTGGGATATTGGGTATTTTGTAATTGGGCACTCTGTGGAATTGTGCACAGAGAGGTATTGGCTTGTCTTGTACTTCAAACATTGTAATTTTCTTACTGTAATCAATCGGCAGAAGCTTCCAGGTGTATTATCTCTTCTTGTTTCTTCCCTTTTCTCCTACAAACCCTCCAACTCCTCCTTGTCTAAGAATCCACCAACAATTGTCATAAATCCAATCTTGTCCTAAGACAAGTGGTTCTGTAAGGTTCTCATCTTGACACACTAGCTCTTTGACTTTCATTGGAACATCTTGAAGGTAGATGGGAAGTTCCACCTCACCCAAACAAGGGGTTTCCACACCTCCCAATCCTATGAGATAAGCTTCTATGGGATGGATGTTCAACTGCAAGTCTTGGTAGTAGGACAGTCTAACTGCACTACTTGCTGCACCTGAGTCAATCAATGCTTTCACAGTCCTTGCACCCTTTCCTTGTCCTATCTCTATGGTCACAAAGGGATGTCGGTCAATGACTTGAGAAGTTGCTATGCCTGATTTTTGGCACATGTCCATGTGATATTTCGGGGCTTTTGAGTTGACATCTAGGCCTAGTCGCCTTAACTTATTTTGCCTTATGCGTTCTCTAGCCTCTGCTTGTGCTTCTTCTTTGACTCTCATCTCTTCTTCTTTTCATTTCTTAGCAGTGGTGAGTCTCATTAGCATGTCCTCTGTAAGAGGTTCTTGATATAACTTGACTCGACAACCACTGATATCGTTTGGCAAGATGTCACCTTCTAAAGTAGCCAATTGAACCGCACCGCTAGTGGAAATTCTATTAATGATCATGGGTCCGTATCCTCCTTTTCCAACTTACGGGCATGTTGCTTTAGCGTATAAACCAACACTAGATCTCCCTCTTTTAGTCCCTTATCCTTGATGTGTGCATCGAAGTATGCCCTTTGCCTTTTCTTTGCAGTGTAGATGCCTGTTGCCGCTCGTAGCCTCATCTCACCTAAGCATTCTAGATCAAAGATCCTGGAGGACAACTCATGTCCATTCCACTCATGCTCTTGTGCTTCCTTTAATGCAGGGATTAAGAAGTCCAATGGTAGCACTGCATTGTGTCCAAAGACCATCTGAAATGGGGTGGCATTGAGTACCGTTTTGTAGGCAACTCGATAAGCCCAAACAGCATGATGAAGCTGTTTGTCCCAATCAGAGCGTTTATTATTCACTAGTTTAGTCAAGACATTATAGAGGATCTTATTGGTGCTCTCGGTTTGTCCGTTAGCTTGTGGGTGATAAGGGGCAGACTTCTTATGTATCACCAAGAATTCTTGGAGAAGATTTTCAATGACTTCATTCAAGAAGTGTGTGCCTCTATCACTTACTAACTCTATTGGCAGTCCATATCTTGTGAACACATTCTCAAATAAGAACTTAGCTGTTGTTTGAGCATCATTCTTTGTTGTGGGTTTTTACTTCCACCCACTTTGTAAGGTAATATGTGGCTACAATAATATACTCTGTATGGGAGTTTCTAGCTGGGGGGTTAATAGGACCTATGAAGTCTATGCCCCACTTCGAAAATGCACGCCCTCCCATCATTGGCCTCAAAGGCATCTCGTCTTTTCTAACTGGATATTGTGCACGTTGGCATGTGTCACATTTCTTCACATAGGTATGAGCATCCATATGAAGAGTAGGCCACCAAAGTCCTGAGAATAGAATGGTCTTGATTACTCGGTCAGGACCAAAATGTCCACCTGCAACACTATTGTGTACAGTCTCTAAGACTTTCAAATAGTCTGATTCATGAATGCACAATCTAAGGTAATCATCCTTGCCTCTTTGATATAAGTTGTCTCCAACTAAAGCATAGTCCTGAGCCTCTTGCTCCATGCTTCGTCTTCTTGCTAGACTAGCCTCTTTGGGTAAGGTTCTCGATCTCATAAACTCTACTAATGGATCACTCCAATCAGGAATTAATGACACTTGATAAAGGGTGGCATGCTCCACTGGTGGTCTCTCTCTACAACTTGGACAATTCTTAATCCACTCATGTATCTCTTTGTCCATGCTAGGCCAATACACTCCTAAACGTTTCAGATTTTGTAATGTGTGCTGTTTAGAATAATGATTTCCTAGCAATCCTTCATGAGCTTGTTGCAAACAACTACTATGCTCATCGTCCTCAACACAACAAGCTAATACACCCTCAGTATCTTGTTTGTACATGCTTCCTGCCAATATGTGATATTTTTGTGATTTTACAATTTCTTCTTGTGATGTTTTCACATTCTTATTTGCAGGTCCAAAGGTTAGGACTAGTACCAGCTTATTTGCCCATTTAGGAACAACTTCTAAATTGAACAGATAAGCATCGGGTAGGTCATCAGACACTCCTTGAGGTGACTCTCCTGAAGTAATGCGAGAAAGGTGATCTGCCCGGAGGTGGGTTCTACCTTTTCTAACAACAACTTCAAAGTCATATTCCATTAGTAAGAGAAACCATCTTATTAAACGTCCTGTATTGCAAGGTTTATTGACCAAATATAACAAAGCTTGATGATCAATGAAAAACTTGAACTTATTGGCCAATAGATAGTGCCTAAACTTCTTCACGGCATATACCATGCCTAAACCTTCTCTCTCTATTGTTGTATAATTTCGCTCAGCTGTAGTGAGCTATCTACTGGCATATGCTATAGGCAAATCTAGATTTCCTTCACATGTGGGTTGTGCTAGCACACATCCTATGGCATGATTGGAGGCATCCACACGGACATGGAATGGCTTATTCCAATCAGAAGTGGTCTATATTGGTGCTGTGCACAAACGTCTTTTAGTTCATTGAAGGAGTTCTCACATTCATCGTTCCACTCAAAATTTGTCAACAAACCATAAAGAGGTTTAGCTATGATCGCATACATGTGGATAAACCTACGGTAATATCCACAATGGCCCATAAAAGCTTGTACCTCTTTAATGTTCCTTGGCCTTGGTAACTCCGCTATGGCTCTTACTTTGTCCTCATCTGTTGAGATTCCGTTCTTAGAAACAATATGACCTAAGATTTTACCTTGACGCACCATGAACACACACTTTTTTGGGTTCAAAAACACTCGATATTGTCTACACTTGTTGAAGATTTGTCTGAGCTCAGGGATGTGAAATCTTCTTTCTTGGGAATGAGCACATAAATCATCCGCATACACTTCTAAGCTCTTTCACAAGAACTCTTTGAAGACATGACACATGAGCCTTTGGAATGTTGCAGGTGCATTGGTGAGCTCAAATGGCATCACACGAAATGCAAAGATTCCCCACTCTCTGGCAAAAGCTGTTTTGTGTTGATCTTCTGGGGCAATGGCTACTTGATTGTAACCTGAAAATCCATCATGGAAGCTATAAACTTCCTTGCCTGCAACACGCTCCAATAGGTGTTCCGTGATTGGAAGTGGATAACTATCTCTGATTGTAGCGACATTAACTTTTTTGAGGTTAATACATACTCGCAATTTTCCATTCTTCTTGGGCACTACTACAATGGGGGACACCCACTCAGTATGCTCAATCTCATAGATAAATCCAGCTTCAATTAGTCTATCAATTTCTTTTTTCATTTTAGCTGCATAAGTGTCATTATATGTGTAGGGCTTCTGTTTGGTGGGCTTGGCATCGGCATTCGTGGGGATCATATGAGAGCATATTCTTGGATCTACCCCTTTCAAGTCTCTATAGTGCCATGCAAACACATCCCTATATTCCCTTAATAGAGCTACGAACTCCATTTCTTCTCTTGAACTTAGGTCATCTCCTATGTACGTGCATTGCTCTTCATTCCCTTCAATGGTCACAACAATCTTTTTGGTCTTTTCTTTATTATCATATGATTCTCCTATGATGGCCTCTCTCTTAGGCATTCGTACCAAACTTTTGCGGTCGTCAATTTCATATTTCTTGAAATTCTCTGGTACTTCAAACAATGATTGCTCCTCTTCTTGTTTCACTGCTTTTCTTTTCTTTTTCTTTTGACTGCTCTCACTTCCATCCTTTGAATTTTCCGTTTTAATACTTGTGAGAGGTTCTTCTTCTTTCTGGGTGAACACTCCTATATCTTCTAGATAGTGCTGCTCTGAGTTAAAGCAACTATCCATCACAATGGACTCTAGATCATCGTCATTCTCTTCTTCTTCTATGATATCACTAGGGTCACATTCTTCTAGCAAGGGCTAAAACATGAACACTGAAATATCATAACCTTCCTAATCACAATGAGGTGTCCATTGTTCTTCATTGACTGCAATGTCCATGGTAGCTAAGATTTCTGGCCAGCCATGAGGCTCAAATTCCTCATCTAGAAAGATTATTGGTGTGTAGGCTGGGTCTCTAACAGGTCTATCTCCTAGCAAAGTTCCTTCTTCTCTTGCCTTTAAACGTTTTTCCTCTTCCTCTACGACCTTGCACATCCACAAATGAGTATCTTCATGCAGCCAGGACGGATCAGGTGAACTTTCAGAATGCACAGAGATGGAATCTTCTTTCGCTTTGTGGATAGGATTCCACTGTAGGGGTGGTACATCTCTGAAGGAGTAATCCTTCAAATTGACCTTGGTGGTGACCCCTAAGTGTTGTAAGTACAAGGAGTTGGCTCCCCAATCCTGTGCTATTTGCAATTGTCGTAGGAAGGGTCTTCCTAGGATCATCTCATAAACATTATTTTTCTCAAAGTCACATATAGCAAATGTGTGCTCAAACTTTACACCACAAGTGGTTAGAGTTATCCCTTCGAGCAGTCCTAGAGGTCTTTCAAAATGACCATCAGCCATTTGAAGCTTCATTCTAGTTGGTCTTAATGTGGGTTTGCCCCATTGCTTCCACAAGGAGGTGGTCACAATGGCAACACCAGCACCTGAATCTATGATTGCTTTGGTTGTGTAACCTTGGTACGTGATTGGAAGATAAGTATTACCTTCTTCACCCTCACACATGTCCCCTATTTTGTCTAGAGGTATCTCTGGTACTTTCTTCTTAGATCCTCCTTTTGGCACATTCGAATCAAGTTCTAGGACCTGATCCTTCACATGGTTCCATAGCTCAGGTTTTGCTTTGAGTAGCTCTTCTACAGTGAGATGACACTAAACCTTAGTGTTCTTCACGACATCAAGGTTCCTTGGAATTATTGAGTCTTCATTTCTTACCAGTATTGTGGGAGCTCTGATCTGAAGAGGTTCAGATTCCCATGGGCCTGGAAATTGAGGTAGTTCTTCTAAGGTATTAGATTCAAAATCTAACCTTTCGTCTTCTTGTTGCTCCACTTGATCTCCGTAAATGGATGGAATGTCTTGGGGAAATTGATCATGAAGATCATCAATCTCAGGAATAGGAGGGGAGTTCCCTTCTCCTTGGCCCATTTCTCTTCCTATATTTCCCGCAAGAACCCTTGAGTGTACTGTTGAATTGAAGGAGGTATTCCAGCATCCGTGGAATTATGAACATAAGCTCCCATTGGTGGTGAGCTTCCTCTTTCAATAATTGGTTGAGCCTGTGGAGGTAAAGAAACTTGTGGTTTGTTTAGCAACTCCTCTAATCTTTCTAGTAAGCCCTGGAAGTGCAAATCCGGTTTGACAGAGTTTGTCTGATTGAACTTTTGACTAGTCTCGAGTATAGCTTGAGCTTGTTCTACCATTTTCATGCACATTTTCATCCGTTCAATCTCTAAATCTCCTCTAGGGTAACTCTTGTCTAGGTTTGCAGCTGTTGGCCCTTCTTATAGTCGAGCCTGGTAGGCCTTGAACATCATGTCCAAGCCTTCTGGGGTTGGATCCGCAAGAACAGACCCTGGTTGTGGTCTATTTACAATAGGTGGTGGGGTGGGATGAGATGGAGTGGATGGATTTTTGGCATGCGAGGGGTTTTGAGATGCAATGTCTTCTATTTTTGTTTTTGTGTCTTTCAAGCTTTCTTTTAGTTCTAATAACTTTTTATTCCACTTGCGATTGGCCTTATCTCTAGTATCTTTCCATGTTCTTGTTTTCCTCTTACTAGGCTCTCCTGATTCACTCGACTCCGATTGTTCTGCTGGTTTATCTTGTTTTAATGCTTGTGCCCTAGTAACTGCCTGTACATGAGCCACATTACTCCTACTTGCACCTAAATCCGCCACTAAGCCTACCACGTTAATGGGTGTAATCTTGGGTGCACTAGAGGGGTTTCTTGGACAATCTGTGGGGAGGTGGTCTTTGCCACATTCAGGACAAAAAGCTTGTATTGTGATAGCCTGACCTTGACTCGGAGATGGTGGGTGGGGACAATCACGAATGAAATGGTCACCTTGACACTTGAAACAAGATCCTCTAGGGGCTTGTGGTCTCATTTGTCTCAATTGGGGCCTAGGGTTAGGATTTGAGTACATGACATTGGAGTATTCTAGCTCCCAATTTTGCTCCATAGGTGGTGCCTCATATTGATATGAGTAAATCTCACTATGCTTAGGCGACTCAGTGTAATAAGCATGTGGACTACCTTCATGGGAGTAGTTTGAACTATGAGCATGAGAGTCATTATCTGGTATCAATGGGGTTAGTGGCACCAATGCTCTATTTGGATTTTCCTCTCCCACAGCATACTTGACTGGAATCACATTCGCAGGAGCTGGTGGTTGGTTTCCCAAGACTGGTTGTGGCCTATATTGTGCCTGATATTGCTGTTGTGGTCGATAATATGGTTGTTGGTATTGGTTTTGATACCAACCTTGTTGGTAAGGTTGCTGATAAGTTTGTCTAACAACCTGCCTATTGTAGGGACAATCTTGAGCCGTGTGGTTCGTGTATTTTCTCTCAATAGTGCAATATGGAGCATTCATTTCTCTAATGTTTTGGTTTTACATTGGGCAAACATTAGCCATGTGGTCTCCCCCCACAGGTATAACATTGGTTCAATGAGGTGAATCTTTCTGTTTGTCTATTTTGGACTCCCAACCTCTTGGCAACTTGCTCAACTATCTCATCTATTTCTGTGGAGATTTTTGAAGTTTGACTAGGAGAACTATCAGAATCCTTATAGATTTTGGACAATCCTAACTCCTCACCCAAGTTATCTTCTATGTCAATGCACATCCACACACACTCTTCTATGGATCTAGGATCTTTCAAGTACAATATGATCTTAACTTTGTGCTCAGTAAGCCATCTAAGAACAAAGCCACTTGTTTGGCTGGTGTGGGTAACTCTGGAGCAGGGCATCTTTCTAGGTACTGTCTGAACCTTCTACCTGCTAGTCGCACTGTTTCTTGGGGTGTCTGCTTGAAGCTATGGATCAAAGATGATGTGTTATGCCAGATACCACTCTTGGAAAATTCTACAATGAATTCATCTAGCGGTTGATCTATAGCACGATAGTTGCGACTACTCAGTGGTTGAAACCAAGCTAAGGCAGTGCCCTTAAGAGTCAAACCAAATGCCTCGTACTGGGTGAACAAATCCTCAACCTGTTCAGCTCTTAACACTTGTTTGAACTCGGCTACATGATCATAAGGATCTCGTGTCCCGTCAAAATAATTCTTCATTGCCTTGACCACTTGAGTGGGTCTAAGGGTTCTTGGGTGCTCTCGGGGTCTAGGCAATGGAAAATCATGTTCATCTCTTTGTTGCCTATGTGCTTGATGTCTCTCTCTTTCAGTTCTTTCATTTTTGAATCTTGATCTATTTTTGCCCACAGTGTGTGCAAAACTTACCTCAGGTCTCTCTCTATTTCTTTCTCTCTGGGCTTCATGAGCTTGGGATGATCCTACTCCTTGGAGGCCATGGGAAACATTGGATCTTGGTGGAGGGAAAATCAATTCACTCTTCCAAGTATATGCATGTCTATCATGTTCTGTTACCAAGAACATTTTCTCTGATGTGTTATCCAGGTAGACAACTTTGCCTGGTATCTCCGGATCCTTGAACTCGTAGATGATGACTATGCCCAATTGGCTAGGTTGATTTGGCTTGAATCTCCAAAAGGCTGCCTCTGTTTCTCTATTCAAGAATAGTTCTATGCTTTTGTTGTCTTGAGGGATCCAATCTGGAGTGATCACTCTTGTCAAAACTGACTTACCTCTAGGAGTCTGGGGGCCTTGTCCCACGTTTCCTTGTTCTAGGTCTCCTATCTCATTCTCATGAATGATATTTCCAAACTCATCGGTCCTATCTGGTAGGTTGGTGACCACATACATGGTTCCTTCCTTATCAATGTATGAACCCTCTTCGAACTTGACCACCGGGTGTTCAAGTCCAAAGGATTGATCTGGATTTTTGAGTTGGACCACTGATCGCCTCAGGCCATCCTCATAGATGCGAGCATCACGAATTCGTGGCTCCTCTTTCCCTATTTGATCATGTGGACTCAACCACTTAAGATTCTCTCACTTTTACATTAAGTAAACTCTTCAAAAGTTACAAGAGGTAGTTCACAAGTGAACTTTACATTGTCTTCATTTTAAGCTTCTTCTATGACTTTGTGGGACTCAAGCCAATACTTAGGCTTGTCATAGACTTGCTCCAACAGCTCCCCCTCAAGCCAAGTATGCTTGAGGTCTTCAATCTTCCAAGATTACCTGCAAACCAATCATAGCCTTGAATTTGCAAAGCTTTGTACCATCCAATGCTTTGGTTAGAATATCTGCACATTGTTGATGAGTGGACACATATGATATTTGAATCTCTTTGCTTAGAACCTTCTCTCGTACATAGTGATAATGAACTTCAATATGTTTAGTCCTTGCATGAAAAATAGGATTAGCAGCCAAATGAATAGAACTCATATTGTCACCATAAATAGTTGGAGTTCCAAACTCCAATCCAAGATCTTTGAATAATGTCTTCATCCACATAGCTTCCTCAGTAGCTATGGCAAGACCTCTATATTCAGCTTCAGTAGAAGAGAGAGCAACTGTGGGTTGCTTCTTGGATGACCATGAAATAAGCTTTGAACCTGCAAAGGTAAGATAACCTGAAGTGCTCCTTCTATCTTCTTTGGAGCGAGCCCAATCTGCATCAAAAAATAGCTTCAAACCTAAATCATATAGATAAGGATAATAAAGTCCTTCATTTATGGTTCCTTTGAGATACTTGAGAATCCTTTTGGCAGCATCCATATGTGGTTTCCTTGGTGTGTGCATAAATTGGCTTAGCACACTCACACTGTAACATATATCTACTCTTGTCAATGTGGCATAGTTGAGACTACCCACTAGACTTTGATATGATGTGATGTCCTCTATGAGTTCACCTTCATGTGAGCTCAATTTGTGATTGACCTCCATTGGAGTACCTACGATCTTACAATCTTGCATCTTGAATTTTGCCAACATGTCCTTAATGTACTTTCTTTGAGTGAGAAACAAACCATGATCTTTGTAGACAACTTCCAAACCTAGAAAGTAGGTAAGTGAACCCAAATCACTTATCTTGAACTCTTCTCTCATCTGATCTTTGATCTTCTTCATACCATCTGCATCATTTCCTGTCAATATAATATCATCTACATATACACATAGGTAGATGATCTCAGAATTACTCTTTTTAATAAAGAGTGAAGGATTTGCTTTGCTTGGTTGAAAGCCTTTGTCCTGCAAGAATGAAACAAGCCTGAAATTCCAAGCTCTTGGAGCTTGCTTGAGACCATACAATGCTTTGTTAAGTTTACACACATAATCAGGATAAACTTGATTCTCAAACCAGGTGGTTGTGCCATATATACCTCTTCTGTTATCCAACCATTCAAGAATGCATTCTTTAAATCTAGTTGAAGTATCTTCCAATTCTTGGAAGAGGCAATACTAAGCAAAACCCTAATAGTAGGCATCTTTGCCACAGGAGAGAAGGTCTCCTCATAATCAATTCCCTGAGTTTGTGCAAAGCCCTTTGCTACAAGCCTTGCCTTATACCTGTTAATGGAACCATCAGAATTCTTCTTGAGTTTATAGACCCATCTTGAGCCTATTACCTTCATGGATGAAGTCTTGGGCACCAAATCCCAAGTGTTGTTTTCCTCAAGTGCTTCAATCTCTTCCTTCATTGCATGCTTCCATTCTCTTTTTGCTTTGGCCTCTTCAAATGATGATGGCTCCTCTTGGTTTATGTCCTGTGCTATGTATATAGAATGTTTAGTTACTAATGAGGTGTCAAACCCATACCTTTCTGGTTTTTTCTTTTCTCTCATAGATCTTCTTAGGCCATGATGTGATGATTCTGCCTCATGTCCAAGTTCCTGCAATTTTGCTTTACCTTTAGACTTCCATGCTTTGATCTTTTCCATCTGAGATTCTTCATCATCCTCTGAGGTGTCTTGTTCTTCAATCTTTGGTTGTTCTCTACCAAGCTTTGGAAAATCTTCTTCAAGATTATATGGTAAATTGACCTTCCTGCATGAATCTTCATACCATGAATTGTTTTCATCAAAAACTACATCTCTGCTTACCAAGAATCCTTTGTTGGTAGGGTTGTATAACCTGTAGCCCTTTTGATTGTTGTCATATCCAATAAATACACACCTTTCTGCCTTTGGATCCATCTTGCCTCTAACGTGTGAAGGAACATGAGCAAAAGCAATACATCCAAAAATTTTACAATGATCTAAGCTTGGTCTTCTTCCATTCCAAGCCTCATATGGAGTCATCCCATCAAGGGATTTTGAAGGCAACCTGTTAATCAAGTAAGTGGATGTAGATATAGCCTCAACCCATAAGTAATTAGGTAAATGCTTTTCATTTAACATAGACCTTGTAGCTTCAACAATTGTCCTATTCCTCCTTTCTGCCACTCCATTTTGCTCAAGAGTGTACCTTGTAGTTACCTCTCTTTTGATTCCTCTTTCTTGAAGAAAAGAATCAAACTCATGGGAGAAGTATTCTCCCCCTCCATCTGACCTTAACCTTTTTAGTGATTTAACTGTTTGATTCTCCACAAGAGCCAAATATCTTTTGAAACATGAAAAAACTTCATCTTTGTGTTTCATAAAGAATAGGATAGTCCATCTACTGCAATCATCAATAAAGGAGACATAATACCTTGATCCAGATATTGAAGCTTCCTTGCTAGGTCCCCATACATCTGTATGAACCAACTCCAAGAGATCTCCATGCATATAACCTTTCTTCATGAATGGTAACCTGTGAGATTTTCCAAATTGACATGCACTACACTTATAAATCATATGTTGTTTTGACAAATTAGGGAGTCCAAGTACACTTTGGTCCTTGGAAATTTGCTTTAATGACCTTTCACCAATATGTGCTAACCTTTTATGCCATACTTCCAATTCTGTGAGTGTCTGACTACCATAATTAAAGAGAGCAACGTTTCTAGTGTCCTGTAATTCAAATGTGAACAATCTACCTATCTTTTCACCTTTTGCAATTTTTCTGAATCCTTGACTTGGATCTTCAACAAATGCTCCTACCTTTGTGAACCTGACTTGCAACCCTTTCTCTACTATCTGCCCAACACTTATCAAATTCTTTGTAATGGTAGGGACATAGAGTACCTTACTAAGTAGGTTGATGTTTCCATCAGGTGCTTTGACATATAAGAGTGCCACATTTCCTGCCACATGATTTGAACAACCTCAATCTATGTAGAAAACATGCTCATCAGATTTACCTTGTGGCATAGCCATGTTCATGATCAATAATGAATCCTCTTTGTTTGAGTCTTCTGTGTAGTTATTGTAGTCTCTCCTTCCTTTGTAGCCTCCTTGATAGTTTGAATGATTGTAGTTGTTGTAGCAGCCATGATAATTGTTGAACCTTCCTCTTGAGTAGCCATAACTTCCTCTATTGTATCCTCTGCCTCTTTGTTTCCTGGAATTCCTAAAGCAATTTTCAGTTGTATTATTAGTTAATCCACAAATAGAACATGAGTTGGAGTCTTGGGATCTCCCCCTGCCTTGTCTACCTCCTCTTCCTCTACCTCTTCCATGTCTTCCTCTACCTGCATAGTTAGCTTGATATGTACCTGCTTTATCATCCACTTTCTTTGCCTTTCCTTTGTTATCTTTAGACTTGCTTTTATCCGTGTATAAAGCTGAAGATTGATTACCTTTAGAGCTTTCTCCATTTTTGATCAGCTTTGCCTCTTGAGTAAGTAGTTGTCCAATGAGTGTATTGAAATCAGGTACATGCATGTCCATGTAAAAATCCATAGCTGTGGTAAATGCTTCCCACTTGCCATCTGCCTTCAAGCCATTGATGACCTACCTTACAATTTGCTCTTCATCTATTACCTCTCCAATGCTTCCCAACTGATCTGCTATGTCCTTGAGCTTTGTGACAAAATCAGTCACATTTTGTTTGGGAGCCTTCTTGAGAAAAATCCAGCCATAGTTGATGCTTCCTAGCTTTAATACTTGAAGAAAAGAAAGCTTCAAGTGCATCCCACACTTCCTGAGATGTCTTACAACTTCTAATGTGAGGCAACAAAAAATCTGAGATAGAGTTGAGGAGATAAGACCTTGCAAGTGCATCCTTGGAGCACCATGTGCTCCATCTCTCTTGCTCTTCTTGTGTTGGTTGACTTTTGTTCCCGAAACTTGGCATAACTTCATCTCCAGCCACATAACCATATAAACTTCTACCTTGGAGATAAGCTTCCATTCTTAATGACCAAGCTGAGTAGTTACCTCTATCCAATTTGTCAATTGATCAAGGAAATCCATCTGCCATGTTGTCCAACCTTGCTCTGATACCACTGTGAAGAGATGGATAGGTATGTGCTTGAAGATGAAGAGGTGTTGCAAAATCCTTGATCTACACTAGCCAATTGAACTCCAGGAGTATATGGTGGGCCCTTTTAGCTTGCCAATGGATGTATTAGACACCCTATGTACCTTGGAAGATCACTCTCAAAAAGATAGATCAAAACAGATAAGTTGGAGTTAGCTTAGAGGTGAAGAACTTGCTATTTTGGTTCATACACCTGTCTAGTGTTTTGCATAATTCTTTGAGCACAGCAGCAATTAGCTTAATTCCTCTTGGGGAAGTCTAGTTAACTTAAAGAGCTAACTTTCAAGAGTAATCTCATAAAAAATAATAAACCACACACTGAGAATGAGTTTTAACAAGTGATGACATCATCCCGATTTTCACGGGCTGCTAGAGTTTGAGACCAGTGAGCAAAACAATGAACATAACTCAAAATGTAGGAATGCAATGATTATGAAACTTTTTATGAATATACTAGACAGTAAGCGCAATCCAACAAGCTTTAAGTCATTGAATTTGGATAAGTAACCGCTGATAAATGGCTTTGACAAGGTGAGTGAAAAAGTCGGGTACCTGACAGAGAAGTGAAAATGAACAGACACTGTTGCATTCAACTGAACATAATTGAAGATTGCAACATCCAAATGACATGAAAATTTGTGAGCATATAGTAGACTTTTAGAGCTAACTTTAAATAGTTAAATCATTGAAAATGATGCACCAAGCTCAGAGAAACCATCTCTGCAATCTGACTGAGAAAACTGAGAGATATGGCAGTGAGTAGTACACTTCACAAGAACATGGAAATATGAACCCAAATGATAATGAAAATGAAAGTATATTGCTTGTATAATACAATGGAATTACTGATACATATGTGTGCCTTGGAATGACACCTTGATATGGCATAAAGCTCAGCTCTTGGAGGTCTTCACATAGGTCTCTCTTACCACAACTAAAACTGCCATCTATTTATAGTTGAGTTTGTGAGGCTAACTTCCCTCAATCACTCTCCAATCAATCAGTGATTGATTTGATTCTCTACCTACCACAAATCACAAATTCGTGGCTCCTCTTTCCCTTTTTGATCATGTGGACTCAACCACTTAAGATTCTCTCACTTTTACATTAATTAAACTCTTCAAAAGTTACAAGAGGTAGTTCACAATTGAACTTTACATTGTCTTCATTTTAAGCTTCTTCTATGACTTTGTGGGACTCAAGCCAATACTTAGGCATGTCATAGACTTGCTCCAACAATGAGTTCCATTGGGGTTGGTGTGTGCAACCTCTCGAGATCTTTTTCCTTGATTTGGCCTTCTCCTTGAATTTATGTCCGAGAGAGGCACTCATTTTGCAAATGAATTAATTGAGGCTTTGACTCATTCCTTTAATATTATACATAAATTTAGTACCCCATATTACCCCTGTGCTAATGGTCTTGCTGAAAGCATAAACAAAACACTTTTGAATTTGCTCAAGAAATTAATTATGGACAGTTGTGATCACTTGAATTAGCTTCTATCTATTGTTCATTTGTGACCCAATTTTCCATAGAAATGACAACGTGGTTGGAATGCATGAATAGTTGTATTGGCAACACCTTGATTCTAGCGTTCATGCATGTAATTTCCTATCCGTGGTGCTCTAAAATTTATGTAGGAGGAGTAAGCCATGTTTCACATCTGAGGAGGGACATAATTCATTGCAAGATTGCCAGGCTTCTGTATGATTGCATTTACTGCAAGTCTATTCTATGTTTTAGCATTGTATAGACACATGTCAATAGAGTGACTCCCATTTTTGCAAATTGCACAATAGACCTAATCTAGGACATAGTTTGCTACCACATGCCCTCGCTTTTTGCATTTCACACAAAAAACTTGCAGCAAAACATCTTCAGCTTTGATGTTCTTAGTCTTTACCCATTCAAGGTCTTCTACAAAGCTACCTATTTCATGTTCCAGCTACAAAGCCATCTCGATCAAAGCATCCATTATCTTTCCAGCAACACACTGGATCATCATCACTTGTCATAGTTGTGGGTTAATTTCATTTATAAACCATTGTGTTATTACATCATTTGGAAAATTGGCATTTGTGTGTGGAAATTGTATGAGATGAGTGCAGAAGATGATGATGACATACTCTTGGACTTCTTGATTCATTTTCTATTTGTTGTTCTGTAAGAAATGAAAGATTTTGGCAGCATTCTTTTTTAGCCAAAAATGCTGCAAAAAAGCATTATGAACATCATCATAATATTGAAAATGATTGATGTCAAACTCTATCAACCATTGCACTGCTTCATTAACTAATGTGGATTAGAAAACTGGTATTCATTGTCATCTGGATTGTCTAATACGATGTAGTTAACTTCAAACTTTTTGACATGAACATTAGGATCATTTCCTAGAAATCCTTTGAACTTAGCATAGGTCACACATTTCCTCCGTGTTGTCTGTTTTATTCACCACCCTATAAATCTTCCATTGCTTTAGGATTTAGGTATTCTCGTGCATCCACTATTTCATCCAAATGAGAGGTAGTGGGTGAAGCTTGATCAGTAACGACAGGTAAACCTTACAAGAGTTGCAAATTGAGGGTTGAATAGGTTCTAAATCTTCTGTCTATGATACTTTCCTACTACTCTAGAATAGAGAGAATGTTTTTGCAAGTTGTCATTCAATTGGCATTCTCCAACCTTCTCTGATAGTACTCAAGACCGGCTCATCTGTAATTTTTATGATATCTACCATAATTTTTGGTGTAGATTCGATCTGCACAGAATGCATCATTTTCCTCTTTTCATTTACAACTCAACCTTTGATAGTATGTGAAACATCATCAACCACTGGACTTTTATCAGACACTAGACTTTCACTGAGCTTTGAGGTACTCTCGGATAGGGGAATTTCATGGAAAATCACCGAAGATTTCTCTTGTGTTTCTTCCAGATGGAAACGAGGAAATACTATGGCGTCGCACTTCCATGTACTGTACTCTTTCATTTGGAGGTCATGCCTTCACTACCTTTATGGTGTGGAGTCCCCAATGCACTATTTACTCAAATGAGGTTTTTCTCACTTTTGTACTTGGGATAGATCTCACATAAATGTGTTACTAGAATGTAGTTGATAGGAATCACTCTTGGTAGGATCGCTAGTGTTAACCTCTATTTACGTCAAGTCTAGTGAAGGAACAGGATAGGTGGATAGGGTTCTTGGGGTGGTAGAATTTATTGATAAATGGATGCATGTGTTTCTCCCAGACTACTTAACCTAAGGAACTTGCTAATTTATTAAACATAGTAACAACTTTCTACACTAACATCACCGAATCATAGGCTGAATAGACACTCACAAAATTACTTAATGACTCGCTCTTGTCACCACTATTAGAGTTAGATGTCTGCGGAAGCATGCGAACAGCACAAGGAAGAAGAAGAAGCTTGGAGCACAACACACAATGCTAAATGTATTACCACTAGAATGTACAAAGATAAGTAGCCCGTTAGGGCAATAGGCGTATATACAATTCAGGGGAAAAAGACCTCCTAAAGAGGGAAAAAAGTACCCCGGTGGTCCTAAAGTGTTCACACACATCACTACCTAAAAATATCAACAAATACCCCTTAGGAGTGATGCGGTGAACAAGGAGCTATCACTCATGTATAAGGAAGTGCCCAACTATGTGTAATCAATCCACAAAAGGAAGTAAGCCCAAAACTTTGTGGAAAGCTTCAAACTTGTCCCTAGGCAGAGCCTTTGTAAAACGATATGCAATGTCGGACTTTGCCTTCAATGGATATACCCATGCATGCCTGGAAAAATCATCGATGAAAGTCACGAAGTAAAGATAGTTCCCAAAAGAAGGTGTCTGCATATGACCACAAACATCACTATGTACAAGCTACAATTTCTAAGTAGCCCGAATTAAACCATCTTTTGGAAAGGAAGAACACTGCATTTTGCCCAAAATATAACCTTCACATAGCAAACTAGCAAAATTCAGATGACCGACATGTGCATGCCAAAGCTTTGCATCTGACATAGCTTGAGAATCATGTACTACACATGCCAAATCATTTACAGATCTTTCATAGTCTATGAGCTTATACAACCCACGACATGAAATGCCAAAAGCAATAATGACATCGCCATTTGATAGATCATGAAATGTACATCTGTCATCAACAAATTTCACAACCAAGACAATCTTGGCTAATGTAGAAATTGATAACAGAATTTTCTTGATCCCTGGCACAAACAAAGCATTTGACAAAGTGAAAGAACTACCATCAACAATAGTCAAAATGATATTACCAACTCCCATAACAGGATACGAGGAGTTGTTGGCACATGTAACAATATTCTATGTAGGGGCACGCTCGAGTGAAGAGAAGAAACTACACTACGAGGTAATATGTTTGGTCGCCCCACTATCAAAGTACCAAACATCTGAGTCTACTGTAGACATGCACTGTTCTTGAGAAGATGGGTCAAGACTGCAAATAGTAGTAAATGTCCGTTCTTCTTCCTGCACAAGCTTAGTAGACTCTATTTTTGGTGTAGAGGCCTCTACAACAACCATTCCGACCTCTTTCTTCTTTGCCTCTTTAGCAGCCAATTTTGGACAGCTCTTGATGACATGATCATTTGCTTTATAGTATTTGCAAAACAATTTCTACTTTTCTGATTTCTTCTCATCTTTGCCTTCCTTCTTCGAATGTGCAACATTTGCAGATTTTTGCTTACTAGTAGAAGAGCTCCATTTACCTTTGCCCTTCTGACTAGCCAGGAAAGCTTGATCTGCAACACGCATAATAGACTTGTTCTACCTAGACTGTTCTTCCTTAAACAGAACGGAGACTAACTCCTCAAATGACAAGGCACTTGAATTGCCTTTC
>CM035435.1:13020263-13027763 GCA_020310875.1 Ceratopteris richardii | reverse complement strand
AGTACGTACATGACCCATACGCAAGCAGATAAGGAGTCTCTTCGTGTTCGGAGGAGCCTTAACAAGTTAGCCTTAACCACGACTAGTGAGTCTACCTCCCCTCTGCCCTCCCTAAAATTATGTATTGATTTGGGTGCGACACCATTGTCAAAAGAGAGGTATAGGAGAACCTTAGACTTCTGCTCAGATACGTCCGAAGAAACACCAGTACAAATGGAGGATCTCTCTCATTTACTCTCCAGATTAAACATTAAATTCCCTACCTTCAAGGGACAAGCTTATGAGGATGCTGATGATCATGTAAGAAGATTCATCTCTTTATGCCGTGGACGAGGTCTGCAGAATAGAGAGGATGCAATGCTGGCACTCTTTCCATCCACATTGGAGGGTCTTGCAGATAAATGGTACAGTCAATATGCAGATGGCCATTTCACTACATGGGAGGCTTTGAAGGCGGTGTTCTCATAGACGTTTCGACCTAGTGATTCCTCGAAAAGAGCTCTAGATCAGCTAGAGAACTTGAAGCTAAGATCAGGTGAATCCTTTCATGAACTTCACACTAGAACAAAAGCACTTGTTGCACGTATGCCACATGCTCCAGGTGACTTTTTGGTTAAAAAGTGGATAGAGAAGGCTCTGCCCAGGTCATCTCAGCAGAAGCTTCATGAATCTCTTAGATTGGATGCAACCCTCAATGATTTTGTTGCAGCGGCATCACGCATAGAAGAAGCAAGGCAACATTTTGAAGAGGACACACAAAGAAATTATGCTGCAGACCTGGATCCTATTGGGCAACTAAGGAGGGAACTGGAGGCATTGAAAATGCAACAAAATCAACAAGAAGAGAAGGTCTTGCCACCACTCCGTCGCACTGATGACGAAGTAGCCCAACTTCGCCGTGAGTTAGAAGATTTGAGGACCACTCAGGATATAAGGAGACAAATTTGGTGCACAATCTGTAACAACAATGGACATTCCAATGCTAATTGCCCTAACAAGGTAAGCTGTCAATTTTGTGGAAAGGATGGTCATGAAGCTAGAGATTGCTACTACCTCAAGGGTATACAGCAAAGAGGTAACCCTCAAACTTTGGATTCATACTATGCTAGTACTTCAAATACATCTAATAGAGAGGAGAATCGGCCTGCAAAGCCTAGATATAATAGACCTTTGATGTGCTATCGTTGTGGTGAGTATGGCCACATGTAAAATAGGTGTTCTCTTCCAGAAGATGCACCTCCTTGTCAACATTGTCCAGAGGCCAAGGATCATTATACCAAAGACTGCCCAAGAAGCCGTCCTGCTCCAATCCACATGATAGCGGTTTCTCCACAAAAAGAAGGTATGACCGCTCAGTCTTATGCCGTTTCATCCTCTGCAATGCCCATGATGACCAGAGCTAGGCAAGCAGCAGCAATCCATAGAGAGGAACAACAAGGATTTCAGGATAAAGAGGAAGAAAAGAAGTCTCGATGGAAGGACCAAGCAGAAATTGAAGGAGCTTATGAAAAGATGGCTACTTCTCTAAGGAGCCAACCAACAAGTCTGCAAGAAGACACTCATGAGGTAAACATTGAAGAGATCTTGAAAGGTACTCATCACAAGGTTAGTCTATACGAACTTATAAGGATGGATTCAAAAATAAGAAGTGACTTACTGAAGATTATACACTCTGCTCACTTGGTCCAATCACCTAGTATAGATGGTTTCATGGTTGATTTTCCCCCTGCACCCTTAGCAGACTACCAAAGCTCGAGATTATCTGTTTGTATAAAGGATGAAGCTCTCACAGGTGTGATCATAGATGGAGGCTCTGGTATCAATTTGATGCCAGATTTTACAATGAAGAAACTGAAATTGAACCCCACCAAGTTGGCACCATTCACGGTTACATTAGCAGATCAACATCGGGTTGCGCCACTTGGCATTATTGAAAAGGTACTGATGGTAGTACAGGGCTGCCACTTTGTTCTAGATTTCGTTGTTATTGCACTTCCACAGGAGACTTCTTACCCTTTACTCCTGGGGAGGCCTTGGCTGAGACAAGCAAAAGCTTTGCAAGATTGGGGGAAAAACAAACTATGGATTTCAACAAGCACCAATAACCAACTGCAACTACATTTGGAAGAAGGATTCGACTCAGGAAAAACTACTGGATATACTGTGGACACTCAGGTAATGCCCTCTCTACCCCAAGAAGATGATACATTGATAAATTGGATGATGGGAAGTGCAGAGTGTTGCATAGTGGAGATCAATGAAATGGAGGAAGAAGTTGCAGATAAGGTAATTACAGGAAAGGACAACAAGGTGTTGGAGAATGAACAATTGCAGGAAAATACAAGCTTTGAAGAAGCAACCCATATAAAAGTATCGGAGGTGGAAGGTTATGAACCTAAGAGCAGAGAAGATCTTCCTTTTGCAGATATACCTCAAGGATGGATAGAAGAACATGTTGCAGACTATAAACTAAAGTCCACTCCTCCATATAGTAGAGATGATTTCTCAAGCAAGACTAGTCCTGAAACATTGGTTCAAGAAGTAAATTTAGGGGATGAAGAGAACCCTCAAGTAGTTCACTTGGCACCCTGGTTGTGGCATTACTCTCCTTTACTACAGAAGGTAACTTCTTTGCTTTTTGCTTACAAAAGTGTCTTTGCATGGTCCTACAAAGACCTAACAGGGATACCAGAAGAGCTTGGGTTACATCGGATCCCCTTAATTGAGGGAGCCACGCCTGCAAGAAGTAGACCGTATCGACTCAATCCGAAATATGCAGAGGCAGTAAAAGCAGAAATTACAAAACTGGAGGAAGCAGGTATAATTGTCCCAGTAGACAGAATTCCAGGTGGCTTTCTTCCATGGTTATTGTACCCAAGAAAAATAGTGGAAAAAATAAGAGTATGTGTTGATTTCCGTGCTTTGAATAAAGTGACTGTTCAAGATGGATTTCCTCAGCCCTTCACAGAGCAAGTACTTGAGGAAGTAGCTGGTCACACTTTGTATAGTTTCTTCGATGGTTTTAGTGGCTACAATCAGATAGTGATCCATCCTGATGATAGGGACAAAACAGCCTTTGTTACTCCCTGGGGCACTTATGTCTATACTCGCATGGCTTTTGGCTTGAAGAATGCACCAGCTTCATTTAATAGAACGATGTATCTGATATTGGGCAAATGGTTAACAACCTTTCTACGCATTTTCATGGATGACTTTTCAGTATTTTCAGGTACAGATAGAAGAGCGGCAGTTCAAGATTTCCATGATCATTTGGAAAATCTAAAAGAAATTTTTGAGCAATGTCTCAAAACAGGTTTGAAGTTGAATCCTGATAAATGTCACTTTTTGGTCACTAAGGGCACTCTTCTTGGTCACATAGTATCTATTGAAGGTATAACCGTGGACCTTGCAAAGGTTACGGCTATTCTTTCCATGCCAATTCCACAAAGCCCAAAGGAAGTGCAAAGTTTCTTGGGTCATGCAGGATATCATAGAAGATTCATTCGGATGTATTCAGAAATTGCTAAGCCCTTGTCAAAACTTACTAGTAAAAAAGTCCCTTTCTCATGGAGTGCTGAAGCTGATAGAGCATTTTGTGAACTAAAATTGAGGCTATGTACTGCTCCACTTTTAAGTGTTCCTAATTGGCCATTGGAATTTCATGTGCATACAGATGCTAGTCTTCATGCTGTTGGTGCATGTAGCTCAGTGATGAGTAGCACCTCCTTTAATGTCAATATGGGAAGACGTGAGGATGGTATGAAGACCTCGAGCAAGTGGAGGCACAAGTGCGTGAGTGAGAAGCACACAAACATGCACACACATACACACACACGCGCACACACGGCAAGACAAAGAGTGAGAAGCAATGGAGTTCTTAGATTACTTTCAAAAAGCTCTTACAAGTTCATTTCAATTACAATCTAACCTCAAAAATGAGCTCTCTAGCTCTATTTATAGTTTTTGTCTAGCTTTGGCCCTGTCTAGACCTAGTGTCCGGCCTAGTTAAAAATTAGGTTCCAAGGCTTATTTGAGGGCTCAAACGAGATCTAAAAAATATGAAAATTGGTAAGCAACTACTTCTAAGGCTCCTCAAGTTGGAGGACTCCTTGGCTTGCACAAAATGGAGCCACAAAAAGGTGAACATGGTATTTACAGGGGTTGTTAGTGATGAGAATCACTTTTAATTGGTGTAAGGGTTTTGAAAAATTAAAGGGTTGGCTTAGTGCTAGATCTGCGTGAATGCTCGTACTTGCTTCTTCATGAAGAAAATTATTGGCCTACTTGCAAGATCGTTATTGACTCCCTTGTCTGCTTGTGTCTTCTCTCCCCTCTGACTCTCTTCTCTGACTTCCATGCCTTGTCAGTCCTTCAGTTCCTTGTCTGCTGCTAACACCCCCCCTCTCTCGCGTCTGTCGTCCCTGACAGACCCTTGTTGGGAGGGTCGTTGGACGTAGTATTCGACAACGTCTTGCGCTAAGTGATGTTCGGCAATCCTCAATCCTTTGGCCAAGTCTGTGAGTAGAGCATCCCAATCTACCGGCTCGAGAACCTCTGGATGTGGCATACATAACTTTTCTGAATGGAGAGCTTGTTCCAGTGCAAACAATTGTAATAAATGTGAGGGCCTGGGAATGAAGATCTCTGAGTGATATTCCCAGAACCCTGTGACAAACATCTCTTCAAATGTCTGTTTGAAGCAGGCCGATAGGTACTTTATGCGGGCATGCCATGCATAAACAACATTAATAGAGGGCGTTGTGCTCATGTCATAAACAAGATCCTGATTGCCTTCATTGAATCCGAGTGCCGATAGATGAGGTTCCTTGACATTCTTGAATGTCCGGAATGTGACCAACATGAGCTCAAAAATTTTCAAGCACATTTGGGCCATGATGTCTAGCACATTTTTAAATCTGACCCCCCAATGCCGAATCGTCGAGATCATGTATCCTATGGTAGGTTGGCCTTTGGGTGGTGCTAAGTAAACATAATTGAGCCATTTCTCACATCCTTTGGTTGTCAGCACCGTTTTTGTGTATTCTGGCCATGACCTTCTTCGAAACACAGGGCAGTAGCATGGGTTGTATTTGATGTACAAAGGCATGTTATTCCACGTTTTGACCATTTCTGGGTAGGTTTCCAGTAGACGAATCCTCCACATCGGTTGATGAATATTGCCCTGCTTGGCACTCGCTGGGATGTCTTCCGGTGCGAATTGTGTGGCGGAGGTTGGTTCCTTTGAGGTATGTTGCTTTATTTTGGCATTGTAGTCAGCCATTAGGACACAGAAGGGAACATACAAATCGTCGGATGTGCCGATCCACCTATGATGAGAGAGGTTCCTAAAATAGTTCGATTTTATGACTACCTCTTCCAAGCGTGACATAGATGCTATCTGGACTGCCACCCTATCATCATGGGTTGTGGCCACTTTTTCCAATTTCTGCATCCATTCAGGAGCCTCTATTTGAATGGTGTCCATGCCCTCTACTGTTTGCTTGCCTCCAGGTGCTGGCATCGGAACATACGGGTCCTCAAAAGATTCCTCTACTTCGATGGGTACTAGGTCTTCAGGTTCTGGTTCCACCAAGGGGGAGGGTTTGCGTTCATATTCAAGGACTTTCTTTTGTAATTCTGTAGGCATAGCAAACTAGCAAAATTCAAATGACCGACATGTGCATGCCAAAGCTTTGCATCTGACATAGCTTGAGAATCATGTACTACACATGCCAAATCATTTACAGATCTTTCATAGTCTATGAGCTTATACAACCCACGACATGAAATGCCAAAAGCAATAATGACATCGCCATTTGATAGATCATGAAATGTACATCTGTCATCAACAAATTTCACAACCAAGACAATCTTGGCTAATGTAGAAATTGATAACAGAATTTTCTTGATCCCTGGCACAAACAAAGCATTTGACAAAGTGAAAGAACTACCATCAACAATAGTCAAAATGATATTACCAACTCCCATAACAGGATACGAGGAGTTGTTGGCACATGTAACAATATTCTATGTAGGGGCACGCTCGAGTGAAGAGAAGAAACTACACTACGAGGTAATATGTTTGGTCGCCCCACTATCAAAGTACCAAACATCTGAGTCTACTGTAGACATGCACTGTTCTTGAGAAGATGGGTCAAGACTGCAAATAGTAGTAAATGTCCGTTCTTCTTCCTGCACAAGCTTAGTAGACTCTATTTTTGGTGTAGAGGCCTCTACAACAACCATTCCGACCTCTTTCTTCTTTGCCTCTTTAGCAGCCAATTTTGGACAGCTCTTGATGACATGATCATTTGCTTTATAGTATTTGCAAAACAATTTCTACTTTTCTGATTTCTTCTCATCTTTGCCTTCCTTCTTCGAATGTGCAACATTTGCAGATTTCTGCTTACTAGTAGAAGAGCTCCATTTACCTTTGCCCTTCTGACTAGCCAGGAAAGCTTGATCTGCAACACGCATAATAGACTTGTTCTACCTAGACTGTTCTTCCTTAAACAGAACGGAGACTAACTCCTCAAATGACAAGGCACTTGAATTGCCTTTCATCATCAAACGAAGAGTAGAAGCAAAACTCTTATATGAGTCAAGAAGGCCATTCAAAACGGTCTGCACAAATGAGCTATCTAGTATAACTTCATCAACAGAAATCAATTGTTCTTTCAAATCCTTGATCTTTGTGAGAAAACTATCCATATGCTCACCTCAATTTGGATAAGATTAGCTACTTTTTTTGGAAGAACTTTGCATTATTGATATTTGGCCATCCAAATAAGCTTATCCGATGAAAAAACTTGTGGATCCTCCTTTCTTTAAGCTTTGGTGCATCTCCACCCTTGAATATGAGCTCATCATGATGGTACAACATGGTTCAATCATCTTTTGCTATGTGGCATCCCTTCAAGCCTTCAGTTTCATTAATCTAGAAAACTATGGTGATCCAAAAAACTAGATTTTGTAAACAAGCAACATGAATATGCATGAACAAATACGCGACATATATGTAAATGAACAGGCAATAATGAAAACATGTAAAGAAAGAAAAAAAACAACAATCAATATGAAGTGGAAGTGAGTATATTGAGTCATTCTAGGCATCAATTGCTCTCATCTTGATGAAAATTTTATACCTTTTTCATAAAGCAATCTACCTTTAATACGATTATAAACAAAGCTTTAGGATTGTAAACTTCTTGGTAATAAATGGTAGGTTATCTTTTTTTATGCTAGGGAGAGGTTAAACCCCGATACAAAGTACAACCATTTTTTATGATGGATAACAATCGTTTAAACTCCGATACAAGTGATGTGAGGTGGACTAAGGATGTATAAAAAAGTAGTAGAAGGAGCTAGAACTTCAACAACTATTCTTTCAATATAGGATACATATGCATGTTTATGTATGAAAGTCATGTTACCGAAATAAAATCCCCTATCTTTCCATAATCCTAGATTATAGCCAATATCTTAGTACTTACATTATTA